>JASDQU010411954.1:0-10449 GCA_032191745.1 Picea mariana | reverse complement strand
ATCCTCAAATGATTCTCATGCTCTTCTTCCGAATTGGAATATACAAGAATGTCATCCAGAAAAAAAATGAAAAACTTGTCTAAATATTCCTGGAAAACACCATTCATCAAGAACATGAAAACAACTGGTGCATTTGACAACCCAAATGGCACCACGATGAACTCATAATGACCATACCTTGTCTTGAAGGAGGTTTTGTTGATATCTTCCTCTTTAATCCTTACCTCATGGTATCTTGACCTGATATCTATCTTGAAAAATATATTTGAATCCTTCAATTGATCAAAGAGATCATCAATCCCTAACAGAGGATACTTGTTCTTTACAATCACTTTATTCAACTATCTGAAATCAATGCACAATCTTAATGTCTCATATTTCTTCTTCACAAACAAGACAGGGGAACCCCAAGGTGACACACTTGGGCGTATATACCCCTTCTTTAGAAGTTCTTCAAGCTGCATTTGCAACTCCTTCAGCTCTTTTGTACTCATCCTGTAAGGAGCCTTTGATACTGGAGCTACTCCAGGAATCAAATTAATAGAGAAATCAATATCCCTGTTTGGAGGTAGTCCTGGTACCTCCTTGAACACATCATCAAAATCTTCTAGGGCTGCATGATCCTCCAAATTTGGCACCTTATCCTTATATGTTTCCTCCATATGGGCTGCAAATATTTGACAACCCTTCCTGTAACACTTCTTCAACTGCATTGCTGAGATTTCTTGGATAGTAACTTCCCTGGGCATTCCTTGGACTGCCCTCTAATTCCCTTGCTCATCCAAACAAGTGAATTCCTTGCTATGACAATCTAAGATGGCATGGTGTTGATCTAACCAATCCATGCCAATTAGGCAATCATAAGATCCTAAAGGAAAGTTGTTCAAATATTCCCTTGTGCTCAGTCCATTCATGTCCATAAGACATGACTTAACCATCTCATTGAATTTTATTTTGGCTCCAGTAGCCAACTGCACCAACCAAGATTTTCCCTGCTTGTTTCTTGGAAATTGCAAACTTTCCACCATCCTAGGATCTATATAACTATGACTAGCTCATGAATCAATTAAAATAGTAATGGTTTGGTTGTTTATCATACCTTCCACTTCAATCATATGTGATTAATACTTTTCTTTCTTGTTGTCCAAGGCTTCATAGATCCTTGGTACATTTATTCCCATGTCCTCCACTGTTTCAACTCACTGAACATTATGAACAACTCTCTCTTTGCCACTTATGTGAGGACAATATCTAAACATATGATCACCTTTACAACCCCAACATTGAATAGGTGGTTGCCTTGGCCTTTGACCACCTGTCTCAATCATTCTGGGTTCTCTAAAAGTTGGTTGTCCCTCAGGATTATTTCTGAAAAATGGTGGCTTAATTCCCTTCTTCCTCTGATCCATATTGAATTTCTTCTTGTCTTCCCAAGATTTTTGGAAAGTTGGCCTTGATTTTTGTTGATCATATAGGCACTTAGCTCGCCTTATGGTCTCCTCCAATGTTTTGGGATCATGATATTATTTTTTGTCACTTATGGATGGGGGAAACCCACTCAAATACCTCTAAATATTGACTGTCTCATCCTTGATAAAAGAAACATACTTCAACAATTCTAAAAACCTTCTTTCATACTCATCAATGGACATACTTCCCAACTTGAGTTCAAAGAACTCTTTCATTTTCTTATCATAATACCTCTTAGTCAAGTATTTATTTTTAAAATACTTCTTGAATTCGCTCCAAGTAAAATATTTCTATTTAATGTGTTGCACCTGCACAAACTCATCCCACCACATGGATTCCTTGCCTTTGAGTTGATAGATGGAAATTATTCCCTCTGCATGAGAAGAATAATTATGCAAATGAAAATACTTTCTCATGCCCAACAACCATGTCTCTGCATCTTCATCCTTCTTGTGCTCCCAATCAAATGTAGGAGGTTTGACTTTGTTCATTTCTCCTCCTATATCATCCTCCCCAGACCTCTTATGCTTCCTAACAGGGGATATACTTGAGTTGTTGTGTACTCTCTTATTGGAATGCCTCGGGGAGTGTTGGTGATGTCTTCTATCACTTTTTGTTCTTCTGTGACTTCCTAATTTGCTTGAGCCACTCTCCTTATCCAATTTATTTTCTATTCTTTCTAGGTTCTACATAAACTTTATGTTGAATTCTCCTTGTTTCTCCCTCACTTTCATGGGCTTTTTTTTATCTTCTCGGTGAGTGTGGACATCTCTCTGCAACTTTTCAATGATTTTCATCATGTTTCATTCTTTATCTAACCCTTTTCCAGGCCCATTGGAGTTAGGTCCTTCAAATCCTAAATGGACATCTATTCATCTAACTTCATTTTCCAAACTGTAAGCACCCTGTGCCTTTACCATTTCTTTGCATTGTGCGTAAATTTAGTTCGGTTCCAAGAATTGTTAATTCTGCAAAATGTGCAGTCAACCAGTTTTGTCAGACTTTCAGACTTTAATAATTTTCCATAATAAACCAATCAGATTCAACAAAAAAATATCAGATTCCATTTTCTGTAGGTCTTGGTTGGTCAAGAACCCCTCAGGTTTCAATCTCTAATCCCAGTTCTATTATGCAACAACATTTCAGGCGCTAGCCCCTTTTTCTTCAGCACTTGGTTCACATGTGACCATGACTGTGACCCAATGCTTATTATTTGGGCGCTTATCTGGAGTTCTAAAACTTCAGGCTCTGGGATTCGACGAATTTCACCTTTTCACCTCCCACAACTCTCGAATCGTGAGTATCTGCATACTTCCACGTCACCCCGGTGATGTCATCACGTCACTTTACTTCAGCATTACAGAACTTTAGGGGGGTTCTTCCTCCCATTCCATCACAAGCCATTTCTTCCAGAGTGCCAAGTCTCCAAACTTCATGATCTAGCGCCACACGTCCATTGGGGCCCATGGTTTTCATACTTTAACTAATAAATACTGAAAACATCATATCAACTTTAGTAATTTTCAAATTGTGGGGACGTGGGTTTGCGGTTTTGGATTAACCCACCGATTGTTCCACAAGTGTCCCAATGCTGACACCTACCCCATCTGGAAATCCGTGGTTTGGATTGCGGGACCGCCTTGTAGAATTATCTGTTGCGTAACTTTGATCTCCGCAATGCCTCTTGGCCCTCGATATGGATAGAACGTGACCAAAGTTAATGCGGGCCCAATCTAACTAAATTCTTTGTCATGCTTAACTACCTTGTGCCACCACTAGGAGTGTCACTCGGCAAGACACATGACGTTGACATGTGGTCCAATCAGGTGGGTGACATATGTCACGTTCTAACTGCATTTCCATCTTACCAAGGTTCTTAACTCACTGACACGTGACACAAATCCCATGTGTCCATGTCATCCCTAGTGACATTAGTATGCCACATCACTCCGGGACTTCGGGCTTCAGGAGATTTCACCTTAGCATACCTCATTTCTCCTAAATGTCGAACTCTGGGACTTCAGGCTTCATGAGATTTCACCTTAGCATACCTCGTTTCTCCCGAATGTCAAACTCTCAAACAAGCCCATCTTCTGACACACGTCTCTTGTGACAAATGGTCTGTATTAACTCAGGACTTTGGGAGTTTGTGCATCAACACACTCCATTTCTCCCGAATGTCGTATTCCTGAACAAGCTAACTAGCTGACACGTGTTCCTTGCTTGGATCGATGTATAGGAAATACACAAAGTTCGCTCTGTCTCCTCTACACATGACTGAGAGATGTGACCTCGGCTTAACATTTGGGCACTTATATCACTTTGCAAGATCACCAGTCATGATTTAAGGAACTGTGAAGATCAACGGCCAAGAGTGATTGCAGAAACTCAACTTTCTCATGCTTTAATTTCCTTCCTGATCTTCACAATGTGAACATGCTTGCCTGTAGTGGGATCGATATCCATAGTTGATATGTTGATCTAGCAAGATCAACGGTCTTGAGGGATTACAAAGTCTCAACTTACTCTCGCTTTAATTTCCTTCTCGATCTCCGCAATTGTTCACCACCGTCGATCTCCCTTCAATGAGATCTGATGGTCATGACTTAATCTTCACTCGATATGACGTCTCAACTTCAAACCTCGTGATTACAAACCCTCGGTTACTGCAGTCTCTTTTCTTTATTATCTTTCTTGAACCACTATACCTCATGAGCTTCCAAACACGTCCATTGTGTTCTCTTGGCACTCTGGAATTCTATGAATTCAAATTTTTTCCTTCTCAACAACAATTTTCTCTGAGATTTTGACTCCATAACCACTTTTATGGCCTAATTCAGGCTCAGTGTTGAAAATTGGTCTCTGAACTTGAACTTTGTCCATTTCGACAACAATTCTTTTGAGAAACATTTGCTTCACCTTCCACTAACATGACCCATCCAGGCTCAGTGCTGAAACCATGGCTCTGATACCATTTTGTAATGTTCCTAGCCACCAATAGGCTGGGAAACACCACTACTTGGACGTTTCACTTAGCTCTGGTACCATTTTGTGACTTTAAATGTATGCATATCTAACACAATTAATAGTTCCATCATTCGGTTCATGTCACTTATTTATGCAAGATTAATCATTAAAACATACTGACAATATATGCATACATACGACATATTCTAAGCATACATAGATTAATGCAGAAATAACAGTAAACTTACACACAACATAGTTGATATATCCAGGCATTACTCATCGAGTTATAACACATGTACAATTACAGAACATAAAATTAATATATATTTAGCACTTATCTTTCAATAGATGACCACCAAACTACATGCAAACCTTCCAGGAACCTCCCAACCTTAGACCACATTGCTCATCATGCTCAACAGTGGGTCACCCCCAAGATGGGACTAAAATCCACCGGGAAAGGGATTCCTAGTCTTGGAAATGGCAAGAAGAAATCCGCACAGGTCAACAAGAAGGATTATCTCTCAGGGCCAGCTCACACTAACAACCTACAACCTCTCATTCCAAACATGTTTGTCCCACCTTGGGAAGTGTGCCCCTTCTCTTCTCAATAGTCCTTCGGCTGCCCCACTTCCCTTCCAAGTCTTCAAAAATAGGCCGAACAGGAATTCTCCGAGCACTATAGCAGCAGTTGGGCTCCCTCTGGGAAAACACTTCCCCAACAACCTCTCTCACCTGGAGAGAGTTTCTTGCAGGCCTAACAACCTGCTTCTTCATTCCATGGCCCTGACAACCTACCTCTGCAAACCACAGGCCTGACAACCTGCTTCTTCTTCCCAGCTTCTGAGTCAACTCTAGTAAGGGTAATGGAAACAACAAGGCTCGATATAGCTCAGGTGATGGAAGCAACAACAACCATTCAGGAACAACACAGATCAGGAAAGGTACAAGTGCAAGCATGAATCCTTGGATGAACCAGGAAGGGTGACAGACTTCCAGAGAATCGTAAGGGTCATAAGGAAACTTGAAACATGTCCCGACGCAAGGATGGGGAGCAACGCCAAAATGGTAAGTGAACCCCCAACGAGTTGGCTTTCCCATCTTTAACTACATGCACCAAGGTCGACACCTGTCTTCCTGCAATTGCATGAGTTCCACTTAGCACTCATTCCATTTCCAGGAACTTAGGAAAACACCGATCATGTTCCCTTAGCCTTTAGGAAATAATGATAAAATATTATTCCCTTAGAGGTAATCCCTATAGATTTCCCCCTAGGCCTAAACACTTAGCCCCCTCCCTTACCCTACCTAGTGGAGCTTAGTACCCCATACTCTTTCTTCGTGTTCGGTCTACATGCAATAGTGTAATTTTATTAATGATATGTGCAATTACATATACAAAAATCAGGCTCATGGTCTTAAGCATCTAGGCTCTCTAGCCTAATAAACATATAAGTCTTCAACTTATAAACACTTTCCTCACCAACCTATAAACATAATTAGAATTCAGAAAGGGCTCGACCTTGGGGTGTTACAATAGTGAGTATTTACTATTTAGTACTAATTTAGAAAAATTTGTCCAGCTTAGCGGCCACCTTCAAGGTGCCCACTCATCAGCGCAATGCACCTGAGTGCACATATCAATTCTCTAGTGCTCCGTTGAGCTCATGTGAGATTATAAAAATATTATGGCTAGAAAAATAATTCATTTAGCACACATCCCTTCCAGTATATCCCATTAATCATTCATAAGAATGTTGACTTTTCAATTTGATTCTGACACACCGATCATGACAATGAATAGATTAGCCTCAAAATGTGATCACAGCCTAACCTGTGTGCGTAATCCGATAGAATCTTCTTAGACAATATTGTGCCAACGATGATTGAAGTAACATGTTTAATTACAGAAAGTTTGAGAAATGTGTAAGGTTTCGGTCAGGAAACCTTTCACTTCAATGTATATTTTTGGCAAATGTATTTACAATGTTCCCAGTAGGATTTTTAAAGGGTGCATAAGAATTTTGATGTCCACTGCCCTTGCACATTATGTAATGTGCAGCGTGGTTAGGAGATGATGATGATTGTAATAAGAATTGGATGATTGTATTGAGACCAACTCGAATGGATAAAGAGGGTAAGAGTTGAATAAATTTCATAACTTATGATTTGTGATTGCTAGTTAATAAGTTTCTTGCTATGAATGCCATGTTTCATTTATGATCTTTCATATTATCTCCATATCAGTGAATCAAGATAGAGCATAGTGATAATACCATATTAGAGGCTTCATAGCTCATTCTAAATTATACACATCATCCCTTCCTATTTTCTTGTTACTTGCTTACCAATGACATTGGGCCCATTTATAACTAGTTTAAAAACTAGTTCCATTTCAAAAAGGGTGTCATTCCAATGTCACCCCTTGTATCATTCCATTCCTAGCTTTTATTCCCTGGTCACATGCTTTTTTCATTGAAAATACAATTGCCAGTCACATTCCAATTATTTAACCATTTGATTGTTCCATCAATGACACCATGCATATTGATGTTGTTACAAGCTATTTAGCACCAACTCTAGTAGCTGATGACAAGGCTAAACTTAAATTCTTTAGCAGTCTACATAGTTCTCTTTGTTGTTGGTAGGAACAAATTTCCCCACCACCCCCTGCATCCTTGAGATCTCTTTTAAATTGTTATAGGCATTTCATGGTTACCACTATTAGAATCTAATGGATGTGCTTGTTTAACCATAAACAATATCACTATTAACACCCAACCATAGGCCGAAGCCACCCCCGAGCACCTTAACCTTGACAGAGAATCATTCCGAAAGAAAAACCTAGTCTAGATAGCCAAACAAAGGGTGGCGCACCTTTCTCCAAGGATAGTGCACCAAGCAAGAGCTGATCAGAGAGTCCAAACCATAACCAAGAGATAGTCCAAGCCAAAACTGAAATCTGCTAGCTGTAACAGCTGCAACGACAACTCTCCTCCAAACTTGTGCACAAACTGGTCGACTGCAGTGCGCACAAGTGTTGCTTCTGCATTTCTGAGAATGCCTTCCAGAATGAAGATCGACCTCCTGTATTTATACTAAATATGGTAAATTGCCTTGGCCGACTTCTAATTCTAGGTACCTATTTACTTAGTATATAATATTTCCTTTAGTCAACTTCTTCTCTTGGAGGGTAATAACCTAATACAAGTTATCCTCTTGAGACAACTTGTCTTCTAGGGTTATTAGAAAGCTAATTAGGGTTTCTTCTTGCTTCCTGGAATATTCTATTCTCATCAGGTTTACACATGGAGGTAAATACCTCCCACAACTACCATAATATCAACACTCCCTCCTAGCTAGGGAGGTATTGAAGGTAATGGTGTTGAGCAAAAACATACCATTCACCCGGTAGCATCAACATAATCGTATAGACTATCTCATGACTAGATCGCAAACACCATCATCACTATCAGTGTCATTGTTGTAGGAAAATCTCCCTGCGGACAGGTAGATCACCTCTAAGGCTTGACCTTAACCCTAGACAGAAAAATGCTTAACGTGGACACTAACTTCCTTTCAAATATATCTAAACTAATGCATGAGGAGGGAGGATAACAGAAGTACCTTTTAATTGACGTTTGTCCCTGCATGCTCCGAGTTGCGCTCCAATCCTTTGCTCCTCGCTGAGCTCTATGGACAAAACAAGATACGACCACTTCCTACTCTATGGACATTAGCTTGAAAATAGATCTATCAATAAATGACAAGTTCATGTAACATCAGACAAAAACTAGAAAGAAACAGGCCAAGCGTGTCATATTAATGAGAATAACGACAGCAGTACTTACAATCGTAGATGGGAATGCGACAACTTCGTCAAGTTCTCTTCATCTAACCCTTGCCTGAAAGATCCACAACCTGGATAACAGCAGCTTCACTGATCACTCTCCTTTNAGTTTCCTCCAAGATCATAAGTTTCACATGTTTAATTCTTCCTCCTCCTTTCCACCATCAAAGAGCCTGTTTATATAGGTTGGGAGGGGCCTAACCTCTTGAGTTATGTTTAGAACAAGTTGGGAACCTTCTCCTTAGATCAGGGATCTCTTGATGAAACCAAGAATTCGAGCACAACTGCCTCCTAATCTCAAATGATCCTTCCCTTATTCTGCTCAACGAGCTAACAATTGACCCATAATAGGGAGCGCTCCCTCAGAAAGGGCATCAGAGCATTGTAGCGCTCCTTGGTAAGCCTTGGGAAGCACCAGTGCTCTCAAGATGAGCAGCGCTCCTCCAGAAGGGCGTGAGGGGCGTTATAACGCACCCTGAAGCATGATAGGGGAGCGCCAGCGCTTCTGCAGCTGAAGTAGGGGAGCGTTCCCCCTCCAAACCTTTGTTTCAGGGTCTCTTTCAGGTGTCAAGAGCTATTTGATTCCATTAAACCAGTTCTCCCCCTTCAAATCAGTCATGTGAAATGTTATAAGTGCCTCCTTAGTGTCGTTATCATGGCATCATGTCTGAACATTGTTTGCGACACTAATGACCAACTTGCGACACTTGCGAAAGTTGTAGGGAAGATCCGACACTTACGACGATTGATAGGGACAATGCGACACTTAGCAATTTTGATGTGTAATAGTCATCAACTGCATCATCTCTTGAAACCATACTCCATCTGAGTAATCAAACATGATGTTGGATAATTCACTCACTTCACAGAGTGACACAAGAACCATTCTTCTAATATGTACTGGAAGAATAAATGTCCTAGATCATTTTCTGTCTGGGAAATCTCTATCCATTGATCATCCATATAGCTGATTAAAAATTTTCCAACACTAGTGATAGTCTTCAAGGAAATTAGAACAATGTCATTCAATAGAACACAACTGTGTCTATCCATAGTGGTACACAACTACTATCCATTGATACACTACCACACCAAGTAGCACACAGATACTTGATCAGTGACATACAATCACAATTAGTGGAACACATCCACCAAAATAGTATACATATACTTTCCGGAGACATACAGTCTCCATAACAATCATATCATCTGATATCAACCTACACAAAAAACATTGTTATGATATAAACTGAGTCATCTGGGCCATTCTTCCACTCACATATGTGATATTTGGAAGAGCATCTTCCCTCAGAAGGTAAAACATTAATGATGAGCTATCTGGACTGTTCTTATCAAGCAAGAAAGAATAACTATCCCAATTTTTGAGCCTAGACCATTCCCTATCCGAGTCATTCCTCTGGCACTAAACAAAGTGCAACCTGGAGAAAATGAATATTCCCTAGGGAATGCCTGTCCGTGATTGTTGAACCTGGAACATTCACCTATATGGGTCATTCCTCTGACACTAAACAAAGTGCAGCCTGGAGAGAATGAATCTTCCCTAGGGAATGACTATCCGGACCATTTCTAAAGGAAATGACTGTCCTGCACCAACCTCCAAAATAGAACATTCTTCAAAGCTACTCACAAATGTGAGCTTCAAAAGACTGATCGTCTGGCGAGGCGAGCTAGTCTTCTTGACNACTGTCCGACGAGGCAGAACAGTGTTCTTGACCACCACTGAGAGTGACTGTCAAGAAGAGAGACTGTTCTAGACCATTCCCTATGTTAACCATAAGGGGAATCGCTGTCTATGGTACATCAACAATCCATCGAACCATTTTCATTATGAAAATGACCATTTGATTTGGACTATTTTCCAAGCTGGAAAATGCTTGTTCGTTCTAAGACTTTTGCGATCATTGTTTTGTTCAGAGAGTACTTTCGGATCCATCGCATAGGTTTTATGTTTTTCGACGTTTCAGACCAAACTAGTGTGGTCCATCATCAGGAAAGCGTTTTTGAAAAATGAAGGAAAAGAGAATATAACACGTATATAAATACTCGAAAAGTTATTGTAAGGAGCCGACTTATTGAAATGAAATCAATAATTATAAAAAAAATTTAAGTTTATAATTGTTTGTTTAATTAATTAATTA
>JASDQU010411946.1:68-10450 GCA_032191745.1 Picea mariana | reverse complement strand
AGGTGAAAAATATCTATGTAATGTTTGTATTTGCCATTGTATCTTTTCTGTTCTTTTTCTGAATATCAGTTTGCAGTAGATATTGTACAAGGTTAGAATTTACAGACAGGTCTATATAGAGTAAGACTAGGTTGTACATGTTGCCGCACAACCAACATTGTAGCAGATAGGGAAAACAAGGGGAAAGGGGATTTATTTAGCAGAAATTTGCCCATGTTTTATTATTGTTTGTATTTTCTCTATGGGCCATTTTCCCAGTAAGAGAGTACTTTGATACTTGGATATTATTTTAATGAAAACTAGATTTGAAGGGAAAAAATTTGTTGTACATGTGTCATTATGAGATTGGTTTCCATTTTTCTTCCATTGTTTATTTCAATTAATTATTCCAATAAATGTATTTCATTCTATGAGTTGCAAATTAATTTTCAACCAAAAATTCACAAAGAAATAATTTACCTAGGTTGTTGAGATTAGAAAATTAAAAGATTATATTTGTAATCACTTAACTTAGCATAAAAATTTATACTATTACAGGTTTCAATATCATGTCTTTTATGTACTTTCTTTTTATCATCAGTAATTGATTTGTTACACTTGTTTTGTTATATGTCTCATTTGTTTCATTAATAAAAAACATAATGATTATAAATTATATTTGAATGTATTAAATCAATAGATGTTATTTGTATACATACAAACAAACTCTTGAAAAAAAATTAAGAATTAACGTCCCCATTTCTTAATACACGTTTAAATACATGAGTATCATTTCTTATCATATATTTTCTTAACTTGTGTAATATTTTTTTTTATAATATAATTAAGACAAACATTAAACTAAAGAATATAATATGGGAAATTACCCAAAAGTTACCCATGAAATTTCTTTTAGAAAAACTCTAAAAACTACACTTAAAATCAAACTACGCTTAAAATCCATATATTGCATTCTTCCATTACATAAACACTTCATCGATTGAACCATGTTGCACTGTTCCATTACATGAACACTTCATCAAATGAACCATACCTTGTTTAAGAATTAAAATGTACTACCCATCAAAATGGAATCAAATTACTTATTTAAAATAAAAATAATAAAATTTTGTAAATTTTAATAATATAATTATTAAAATTTACAAAATATCATTATTTGATTTATTTATAAATATTTAAGTAATTGGAGGTGAGGACTAGTGTTTGTGCTCGACCCTAAAAATGTATGTGGTAGTTGATCCAAGCGGGGCTCTCGATTCAATCAAATGTTAAAGGAGTTGGTGGAAGCTAGGTGGGAAGTTCGATTTGACAACCGGTCATTTCAGATGGTCTGAAGTGATTAACCCTATAGAGGTTCATATGAAGAACGAAGAGATGGAATTCGAAGATGACACCCTAGGTATGACAAAAATATTATATTCACATGTATATTTCATCCTTATTTAGAAGAGTAGGCGGGCCCAAACCAAGCCTCCCCCTGAGCCAATCATTGAGCCAGTTGGAAACAATTTGTCACATGGGTTCCCCATGGATACAACTCCTTCAATGTGTTTGCAGGGGGATGGGAAAGACATTTCCTCATTTTTCCCTCCCATCGGGAAATATTTTTCTACCAAGTCCTGTGATGGTGGTTTCTCTAAGGCTCATCGCCCCTCCAGAGTGGAAGCAAGGTTCCCCCGCCTATGGATTAGATTAGCAATTCAAAGAATACTCATGGTGAGGATTTGAGGTTGAGCTCCTCTCCAGTGGTATCAGAATCAAATAAAAGGTTCTAGAAGGTGAAAAGGGGTTGTAGCAAGATGGTGGTAGGTGACGATGTGAAGCTTGAGGTGATCCCAAACTTGATGGGAAAATGGTGATAGGAAGATTCTGTGGGAAAGTTGTGGGTTGGAATTCTTTAGGATTTGGATTGATTCTAACTGGTCTACTATGTTGGGGTATAGGCATGTGTTTCATGCTATGGATCGTGGGTGGATTTGTTTCAAGTTTCATTGAAAGGTTGAAAAGGATGTTATTTTCAGTCAAGTGTGGGGTTGGGGCCCGTAGGGATGGTGATAAAGGAATGGGAGATATGTTTCGACCCCACTTGTGACCCCCTTTCCCCATTGAAGGTGTGGATGATTATCCCTAACCTTACTCTAGTGTTTTGCAAAAAGGAAGTGCTGAAATTTATCAGAAATAAAATAGGCCAGTTCATCAGCATGGAGCCAAATTGGGACTCAAAAATTGACTAAAGTTGGGCTTGGGTGCAATTTGAAGTTGATATGAAGGAAGGTATATTGGATGAGATTGAGTTAGTGTGCAAGAAATTTTTTTGGGTCAAAAGAATCAATTAATGGAGAGTTTCATTGCAATGCTTCGGATGCCACGAGGTTAGTGACCTTCAATCTCATTGTCACAAGTATTTATCACAAATTCCACCTTTCAAAAAATCCTAGAAGAGGAAGATATCTCACGAGTCATCAGGGGGATAGCTTCCAAACAATTGGCAGAAAATTCTAAAGATGCACATCACAATCCCAAGACCAATCAACCTGAGTCGCCAAGTGTTGAACTTCCAATGGATAAGGAGGTTGAAAACTATGGTATGTCTTTTTCTCCCTTGGTTTCAATCTCATCTCATATTAAGGTGGATTTGTCAACTCCTATTGAATATTCGATGATGGTCATGGAAACTCTCGAGTCTGGTCATCCCTATGTTCCTAATTAGATCTCTCTCACTCTTGGGATCGATATCCATATCAAAATTGTTTCACCCCTATAGTTTCTCATCCTAAGAGATCTTTCAGTTTATCCCTTCCCCTGTCCGCTTGAGTGAAAGATCCCTTTCCCTCTCATGTCCCTTCCTCTCCTCCTCTTTCCCCTTTGGAAAACTTAGTGAAAAGAAATTTCTCAAAGACTATCCTCAAATTTGATTATCTTCTTCAATCGAAGGTCAAATTGGCAGTAGAGGAGGCCATTGCGGGCAGGTTGGTAATGAAAAAATCACAGTGCATGAAAGTGGGAAGGAAACATCACCTTTTTCTTGCTCAAATTCAATCTTAAAAGGAAATTAGAAGTGGTAAGCAATCTACAATTTTGCAGGCTCTTGGAGTGGGGAAAGCCCTGGAGAAGAGTCCTTAATGATTTGTCTCTCATTCAATGCTCGTGGGGTTGGTGGTGCCTCAAAAATTCTAGCCCTCAAAAGTCTCGTACAAGTTTTTTCTCCATATGTTATAATGATCCAAGAAACCATTTGTGCAGGAGTCAAGGCCACAAACTCTTTCCATCCTTGGTTAAAGGATTGGTATTTCAATTATATTGATGTAGAAGGTTTTTCTGGAGGTTTACTCACGGTGTAGAGTCCCCATTTAAGGGTCCTATATTCCCTCCCGATTTATTCTGAAATAGTAGTGGACTTGGAGGAGAAAAATTTAAATGCTTCATTCAGGTTGGTCAATGTGTATGACCCTTCTGCAGACAAAATATCCTTCTGGGAAGTTTTACGCTCTTCTAGAACCCTTTCATCCACCAACATCATTCTGGGTGGTGACCTTAATTTCACTCTATCAATTCGAGAAGTGTGGGGGTCTCATCCTTGTAAGGTTCCATTGGAGGGATTCTTTGCACATTGGATAGAAGATGTGCACTTGGTTGACATGGAACTATTGAAGTTGATCCCCACATGGAGGAATGGTAGAAAAGGGGAGAATCTTGTAGCAAAATGTCTCAACAGATTTCTAATCTCTGAGGCTTTATTGGAGAATCCCTAGATCTTCAAGTCTTGGGTCTCCTAAGGGGGAAGATCGTATCATTTTCCCATATTGTTGAAAATTGAGAAGAAAGGGGATAAACCACCCTTCCCAATTAAATTTAACCACTCCTAGCTTCAAGAGTAGGATTATAAAAATATGGTTTCATCTTTATGGAGCCATCTAAACAAGGAAGGGAGGAGTTCCCTCATGCAACAATTTGTAGAAAACCTGGAAGGATGACAAAATTTACCAAGGAATGGGCCCATGGCTTCAGTAAAAAATCCCAATCACTCCTTATTGATGTTGAATCTAAGATCTGTGACTTGTTGGTGGGAAAATTGGTTGGCTCCCTCTCTGATATTGAAGAGACATCCTTAAAAGAACTAATGGCTAAGAGACAAGATCTATTGGTGTATGAAGAAACAAAGTGGCATCTCAAAAGCCGAACAATCTAGTTAAAGGATGAAGATAACAACACCATGTTCTTCCATCAGTATGTGACCTACCAAAAGAGCTTTAACTATGTTTGTGAAATTAAGGACCAGAATGGGCAATTGGTCAATTCCTCTGAACGAATAGTCGAGACTAGGAAGGGATTTTACACTACCCTTTTTAAGGAACCAAGAGGTTTCCCCATAGAATAAATCCTAAAGGTTGTCAACCTTTTCCCTTGATCCTTTAGCGATGAAATAAATGAGTCCCTTCAAGCAAAGGTATTGGAAGGAGATATTCTTTCCACCCTTTCTTTGCTTCAAAAAAGGAAAAATCATGTGGTTGGACGACCTCACAGTTGATTTTTTTATAGGTTTCTATGACTTGCTAAAGGTGGTTCAAAAATCTCAGTGTTTAGGTAGAATAGTAGGCTCTTTCCATGTGACCCATCTTGATTTAATTCCAAAAGAGAAAGAAGACACTTCCTTCGAGGATTTCTTACCTATTTCCTATTCTGATGTCACATACAAGATCATATCCAAGATTATTGAAAATATACCTAAGCCCCTTCTCAATGAAATTATCTTTGAAGAGTAGTTTGGATTCAGTTTTAAGAGAAAAATACATGATGCAGTAGCCCTAGCACAAGAATATTTTTACTCTATCAAGGATCAAAATATTCCTTCACTTATCTTGAAGCTAGACTTATCTAAATCCTACGATAAAGTTAGTTGGGTTTTTATTAGACTTTGTATGATCCAAATGAGGATGAATCTGGCCACTATCAACTAGATAATGGGATGCATTGAGTCAACATCTTTCACGATCCTAATCAATTGTTCCACATCCAAATCCTTTCATCCCTTGAGGGGACTCCGATAAGGATTCCCCTTGTCTCTATTCCTTTTCATTATTATTGTTGAAGGTTTAAGAAAGTTAATTGGCAATGCCAGTGTGACATCCCTGACCATCTCAACCTATGTCGAGTAACTCTACCCAAACAACCTTATATTTACCAATTAGCTCTGATACCAATTTGTGACATTCCTGGCCTTAAACCGATAGGCCAAGAAACCTTACCTCGGAAACTAACATGCTTGAGCACACACACACACACACGCACACACACATATATATGGATATATTTCTAATGCAATTTTAACTATACATTAACATTCTGTACATACACATATTCTTGTGGAAGCGACAATGACGCATACCAATAATTAACGGATGATTGACGTTCTATTATCACACGGCTTAATGCAGAAATAACAGTAAAATCATACAGGTAATAAACACAAACAAAACCATAGATGTAACAACATATATAAATAAATAACACGTAAATGAACAGAGAAATGGGTACTTATCTTTTAATTGAGGACCATCAACTGTGTGCAGACCTTCCACAAACCTCCTAGCCTTAGACCACACTGCTCATCATGCTCAACAATGGATCACCCCTGAGCTAGGACTAAACTCCATCCGTCAAGGGATTCCTAGGCTTGGAAAGGACAACAGGGAAGTCGCATAGTACAACAGGAAGGATTTTATCCCATGAGCCATTTACGCCCACAACCCATAGACCCTCATTCCCCACATGCATGTTCCACCCCAGGAGGGTACACCTTCACTATTACAATTCCATCGGCTACTACACCTCCCTTTCATTGGGCTTCAACAACAGGTTGGACTGAAAGTCTCAGAGTATTGTAGCTTCTACGGGACTCCCTCCAGGAGAACTCACTTCTCCAACAAACTCTCTCACCTGGGGAGAGTTGCTCACAAGCCTAACAAACTACTTCTTTAATTCAACTCGTAATTCAAACAGACACAGGTGATGTCAACAACATAATTCAGCTAATGCACACTACTACATATGAACAAATTCGCCATAGTTTTTCGTTGCTATTGTCATACATATCCATCGCAATTTCCACGAAAGCAAAGACTATTTTTCTTGGAACTTTTTTCGTCGCTATATCCACGAACCTGTTTTTCGTGGAAATAACGATGGCATAAGGCCTCCACATGTCATCATCATCAAGATAGGTTTACCCTAAAAAGCATGGCAATAGCGATAAAACATCATCACAATAGGGACAAAAAACCGTGCCAAAGTAAAAAACTAACCAACAGATTACGACTCAGATTCCATATGTGCGATGAAAAAGTGTGGAAAGTTGTGACGAACTTTCGTCGCTATTTCCATGAAAATCCTTGACTCACCAACAGTTTACGATGCAGATGCTATATGTGCGACGAAAATCCATGGAACATTGCGATGAACTTTCGTCGCTATTGCCATGAAAATCCTTGGTAGAGTAAAACTAATTTTTGTATTGTGACGAAATTTCGTCGCTATTGCCATGAAAATTCTTATACAGTAAAAATGTTTGCAACAAAATTTTGTCACTATTGCCATGCCTCCTATAGGTTTTAAAATGAAAAAATCTACATGAGAATCTACATGAAGAGTTGGAAATAGTTGTAGATAAGCAAATTTGTATAGTTGATAAGCTAGTCCCTTACACTACTAGACTCGAGAGATAGCTATTGGCTAACCATTGTAGCCACCCTATGATATATTTGTATAGACCTCACCTACTTGATAATGATGATTCTTGGCAAATTTTCCAGGATGATAGGGACATTTGTTGCTTTTTTCTTATTGAGAGAAAGTTGATACTCTTATGTCATTCTCATAGACAAAAAAAAGTTTCCCAAGGGCTTACTACCTTTGGATAATTCCTTTTCCCTAAGTGATGTTGGGAGTAAGAAAACATCCTCTCAAGAGGCTTCAAAGAGAAAGGTATCATACACTATCCTTATGAATATTGGTGCATATGATGACCCTAAAACTTTGTCTATAAGCGCTAATTGTTTTGAGTTAGAAAAGAAAAATAATATTACTTTATTCCTTGAATTCAGGGATGTCTTTGTTTATTCATATGATGACTTTTGTGGTTTTGACCTGACAATTATCCATCATGGTATTACTATAAAATACAACACTATTCCTATTTGGCAAAGACAATAACTAGTTACTCTAGCCTTTGAGGCCACTATTAGGAGGGAAGTTGACAAGATGCTCACTACCAATATCATAACTAGTTCTATATCCAGTCCCACCACTGACATCCATAGATCCATTTGATTGAGTTGAACTTTTAGCTAGAGAGGAATATGGTTCTTCAAAAGAATAGGTAAGGGCATAAGAAATAGAGGTGGTTTAATCCATTGACTCGGAAGCAATTAACTGGGTAAATACAACACCATTAGCAAGAGAGGATACATAGGTAGTTGAGGCATATGTTTCTTCTTTAGTAGCAGAGAAAAAGAAAAGGGAAAAGGAAGCAATAGGAAAAGTAAACCAAAAGAAGCAAAGTTGGAAGTAGAAGAAGGAGAGATAATTATTGACTTCTGTGTCAAGTACTTTTAGTGGGTTTCTAACTTGGTCATAATTCACAAAATGAATGAGTACATTTGACTATGTGCAGACTTTCACACCCTTAACAAGGAAAGAGTGAAGGATAACCTTATGCTCCCCAACATGGACCTAATCCTGCAACAAGTTGTAGGATCCAAATGATGTCTCTACTTGATGGATTCTTAGGCTATGATCAAATTCACCTCAAGTGAGAAGATCATTATAAAACCACCTTCACTACTCAGTGAGGCACCTTCACTTTTGAATGCATGACCTTTGTTCTAATCAATGCAGGTGCCACTTTTTAGAGAGATATGCACATAACATTCGATGACTTAATTGGTATGATTATTTAGGTTTACCTCGATGATCATATTATTCATTTCAAGCTATCAGGAGATACTTTTAATCACCCGAGGAAACTATTTCCATGTTGTAGAAAGTACGACATGTCCTTGAATCTAGCTAAGTCTATATTTGGTGTCTCATTTAAGCATACAATCACGAAAGCTATGGAATCAATCAAAATAAAGAATTCTCCAAAATTTCAAGGTATAATTTTATAGGTTGGCTACAAGTTCAAGATAATGTACATTGTAAGACCAATTCCACTATCAAAAGACAATGTACATTGATTAACAGTTTTAGCCTAAGAAGGAGACTTCAAAGGTATTATCTTGATATCATATAAACCCTCACCTGTTTTAATAACTACAAGGACTTCAATGCAAAAAAAAATATTACTACTCAAAATTACATCCTTCTATCACAATCGGAATGCCCAAATATCAAGATTGTCATACTGCTACAAAGTTCTCAGCATACATCCTCCCTTTTCTAGCGGTGTACATTCCACTGCAAACTTCAACACCTACAAGTATGTTACCAATGCAAACTCCTAAGCAAAAAATAGGCCTAGCTACAGAGTTTGCTAAAAATAGAATTATGCTACAGATTTTGTCTCCTCATGCAAATAGAATGCAAACTCATGTCGAGACTTTGCTGCCTTCAAGCTACCTCTCAAATCAAGAATTTCTCAATACGTTTTCATCATATATAATTTCATTTATCATCTCTACAAGTTATCACCTATGTTATCTTTAATTTAAGTTATTGCATTGTTTAAATACAATGTTAAGCATTATCTAGTTTTCCAATACTCTTACCATCCCATACTTATACCATTCTTATAAAAATGGGCCATAGTTATGTAGTGTTTCAAACATGATCATTTGAAATATGAGTTGTGGGAGAGGGGATTGCAATGTTAATCCATAACAATCAATTTCAATCCATAACAAGGTGCCAGTAGTCAAGTGAAAGAGTTGTGGCCTATGGAAAAAACGTAAGTATGTTGACATGAAGTAAAGAAATCATCACAAGATGTGGTGATTTCAAAGATAAAGTATGCACCAACAGGACTCATTTTGAATGCAAATTTACTCATTTAAAACCCAATTCAAGTTCTAAGTTTCTCACCCATCCTCCACAATGTGCTAAGTGCCCCCAAGATTGAAATAAGGAAATCCAAAGGCATGTGTCCATAACAAGATTATTAAGTTTATTTTCATTGATTCCCTAGCAAGATAGAAACACAAGGTTATTTGGGATCAATTTTTTAAGATAACTGAAGAAGAATTTCTAGCTTCATAGTCCACCATAGGTGTGGAAGTTGCTCCTACAACACAAAAAAAGTGGGGAGAAGAAGATTACTAACAAGGTCACTAGGTAGGATCGCCCCAACATTCAAGGAGGCTATTTTGAAAAGAAGATAAGAACAGTTCAAAACATAAACCAGAAAGAAAAAATCACTCATTCTCTACGGATAGAGGAAATAGCCCAAGACATTGTTGAAACAATGCTCAAGATAGGAGGTTCATCTACTCATAAAACATTGATCCTATCAAGCAAGTATAACATCAAAGATAAGAAAGATAAACAGTATAAATCCAATAACAAGGACAAGGTCTCTCATGGCTAAAGAAGTAGGCATATTTTACCCACTAAGAACCTACTAGACATAAGGTTTGTGTTGACCCATGTTCCCATCCACCGATCTTGATAAGGATAAGATATTTATATGATCCGAAAGACTTTGAAAGTCCAAGTCATAGGGACTATGAGGGGATATATATATATATATATATATATATAGGGCTATATGGGCTTGAACCTTAGACCTTCTCGGTAGAACAAATCAAATTTATTATTATCAAAATAATTTGAATTGTTCCAAGAACCCAACATGCATTTTATCACATTGGGATCTTTCCATGTCCATGTGGATTCCACTACCATTGCATTGGGAACATGTTTGCATAGTTAGGGGAACACATGCTACACTGCCCCAGGTAGTTTTCTAGCAAAAAATTTAATTACACAACCATGAAAGGCAAAGGCTTGGTGATGACATATATGCTACAAAATTTCAAGTATTATCTTCTTGACCAGTCCTTCAAGTTGTCCATTGATAATTTAGTGGTCAAGTATTTGGTTAACAATACAATGTTGGAATGTTAATTCTATCGATGTTTGCTACTATTTTAGGAGTTTGATTTTGAAGTGGTGGTTAAACTAGGTAAATAAAATGTGGGACCTAATCACCTCTTGAAAATCCACAATTGGAACAATGTTGGAATAGCTCATAAAGTGTTGAATGTAGATATATTTTGCATGGAAGTTGTAGTTCTTGAATTCTTCACTAATATTCAAACTTCAAATATAAATCTACATGCACTAGAAGAATATGGTGCTAGTAAAGATTGATATCTCATAATTAAGGA
>JASDQU010411945.1:0-10450 GCA_032191745.1 Picea mariana | reverse complement strand
TCTCACTAGATCCTCCTAAAATGTTGATTTCCAATCTCTGATATGCAAATTTGACGTCTCCTTGATGTGATAGTATGTTGCATTATGTAAGAAAATGTGGTGTTCAAGTTCTACCTCCCCATTTCCACATGCTTAGGATAACCTTTCCTCCCATGGATCCTTTGGTGGTTCCCATCTGTATGTTTCACATTTCAATGTGTGTGAGGCGTTTCTTGTGCTATTACTTGTTTTTCACACCATGGGATGTTAAGCTTTAAGTAGTTTTACACTTTGATCTTCCATTGTCCGTTGAAGTTGTCTATGTAGTATTGTGGGTTTGTTTTGGCGTATTTTCTCCATTTTACCTTGTAGCCTTCTTGTACATGTCTTTTCAATGCATTTTTGTTTGTTGGGAACCTTTTTTCTTCTATATCCCACTCCTCAAACTATTCCTTACATTTGTTATTCCATGTTTTCTTCCTTCGTTTTAGCCAACGTTCACTAATTTTATCTGGAATCTTGTAATTGTTCATCACTTCCATTTTCTATTTATACAGAATGAGTGTTCTCAATGCCTACACTTCTATTAGGTAATATCCTTGCTTCAACTTGGAGTATCTTGTAAAAAATGTTGTCTTTTACTATTAGACAACTTCTTATTAGGGGGTTTCGTATTTTCTCAATGTTGGTCAATATGTTTTTGGATATACTTGGTCCCCATATTTCACACCCATAAAGGACTATAATTAGGGTTATGAGTTTTTGAAAGAGGGAGCGTAATATTTTCCAATCCAAAATCTTTGTTATCTTTCGTCTATTTTGCCACGAGAAAAATCTGTTCCACCTTCCTTGCAACATTTTCCTTGTGCATGTATCTTACCTTAGCTTTTTCGTTGAAATATAGCCTCAAATATTTATAGTTTCGGGTTATCTTGAGTGGATCACCTCTTAAGCTAATTGGTGGTTGTGTTCTATTTTTTAGTGACAAGACTACTATTTTAGTTTTTCCAGTATTCACATGCATCCCATCTTCCACATAAAATGACTCTAAAGCCTCAAAGTGATCTTATCAATTGTGTAATGTCCTCATTGTTGGTGTCACATTATCAACTTAAAAATAATATCTTTATGATAATTCCTGTTAAGTTCACCCCTCCCCCAAAATTTTTGTTATCCATTCCTCTAGCTTATCTATGTTGTTATTGTGATGCCCATATTCAACCTCTCTGAAAGACATTATGTAATGTTGATTTTAGCCTTTACTTTTAATGATAATCACAGTCAATAATGACTATTATCTCAACCATCTCTTTCTTGTCTACATCATTTATTAGCAATCCTCATTGTAACTCTCACTAGATCCTCCTAAAATGTTGATTTCCAATCTTTGATATGCAAATTTGACCTCTCCCTGATGTGATAGTATGTTGAATTATGTAATACAATGTGGTGTTCAAGTTCTACCTCCCCATTTCCACATGCTTAGGATAACCTTTCCTCCCATGGATCCTTTGGTGGTTCCCATCTGCATGTTTCACATTTCAACATGTGTGAGGTGTTTCTTGTGCTATTACTTGTTTTTCACACCATGGGATGTTAAGCTTTAAGTATTTTTACACTTTGATCTTCCATTGTCCGTTGAAGTTGTCTATGTAGTATTGTGGGTTTATTTTGGTGTATTTTATCCATTTTCCCTTGTAGAATTATTGTACATGTCTTTTCAATTCATTTTTATTTGTTGGGCACCTTTTTTCTTCTATATCCCACTCCTCAAAGTATTTCTTACATTTTTTATTCCATATTTTCTTCCTTCGTTTTAGCCAATGTTCACTAATTTTCATCGAAATATTGTAATTGTCCATCGTTGTCATTTTCTATTTATATAGATGAGTCTTATCAATGTGTTGGCATAGGGGCACACCCAGGGTTCAACACTTCAACAACGCACCAACATAACCCTAACTATCGACCCTTTCGACAACACCTACGAAGCAGATGAAATCTCACCCGAGGTAGAGGTAGGGGTGGTTGCAGGACTCCAATGTCTGCAACCTTATATGGGAAACATATATGTGATTAAAACACCTTAATAGAGCACTTAGCGGTTGTTATTCATTAGAACTTAGCCTTTGTCTACAACACAGATAAACCTTAATTATAGTGCAACGCAGTATTCAACAAGATTCAACACATTCAAGCACTAAGCACATCAACATAGATCAGATCTAACATATTATTCACATCATTAGGCACTAATCTATCCTATTCATCTAAGAATAGATAATTGAACTAAGCATTAATCATATGAACCATAAAACAACCATAATGCACAAAGCAACCACAACACAGGATATACGTGGTTCACCCCCAGCCTGGGGCTACGTCCACCAAATCTTCTTCTCTTTATTGTCTTCTGTCAATCTTCTACATGCACAAAGCTGCAAGGTCCTACTCCACATAGGACAAGAGATCTGCACGCACCTCACCAGATCCTCCTTCCCTGAGCTAGGTTACAACACAAAGCCTTTACACAGTCTCTTACAGTCACTTGCACTTAGCCTTGCAAGTCTCACACAGTATGCACAAAGAATTTACAACTATCACTTGCACTTAACACATTGGCCTTCACTTGCCCTTAGCACCTTTGCCTTATTACCTTTAGCACCCCCTATTTACATCGCCTAGCTTTCTATTTATACAGTACAAAATGGGCCTAAACATGGGTAAACCCATGGGCTGACATCCCCATACCCGTTACATAAGCCCAAAACCCAAAACGCCCTAAAAGGGGTTGAGATCTCATGATCTCCGCTTTGACTTGTGCTCTGCCTTTGACAACCTGTCGAAGTCCAAAAATAGGTCAAACGTGAACACGGATCTCCAAAACTTGGTCAAGGGCCAATAGGCCCCAAACACTCACCTGTGACTCGTCCCGAGTCACTCTGATCTAGGTAGCTCTGCCTCAAAATCCTTGAGCCTGGCTCGAGTTGCTTTGACTTGTTGCTTTTCCAAGGCCTCCTTCTCGATGAACTCTTGAATAACTTCCTCGTTCATGGGTCCCTCTAAGTGATGTTCTACTAAAGTAACTACTTGTTCCAACTCTACTCCTCGGCCTTCAATCTCCTCAAACAATTGGCAAGCTTCGTCCTGGAGTGGTTGGAGCCTCTGAGTCACTTCCATGACTTTTCTCTATATGGTGTGGACCTGTTGCTGAGTAGTGCGATGTTCCTGGGATCTTTTCATTCTTTCAACTGCTGGCAGGAGCTTCAACTCTACTTGTATTGTCAACACTTGTTGCTTTGCTTCCTAGAGTTGTGACTCCAGTGTATTCAATTTAGGGTCCTCAGTAAGTCACTCATAAGTCTGCACACTTCTACTTCTAAGATGTTGACATTTCAAAGCTAATGATCTAATCCTCTCTATTGTGCTCTGGGCAGTGGCTTCTCTTTGGTCTCGTACATCCTATGGATTACTTGGTACTGTTTGTAGCTCTAGATCTGTTATTGTTTGTTGAAGCTGTTGGATGGCTTCAACAAGCTGCGTTACTTGATGCTCCACTGGATCTTCCTCCTTTTTCTCTAAGCCTTTCAAAGAGCGAATTGCTCTACTGACTGCTTCTTTTACTCCAACTTGCTCCATGAGTAGTTGTTCTTTCTCATGCTATATCTGCGCTTTCTTCTCTTTGAACTTTGCTTGTAGGTCATCCTTTTCCTGCTGCGCAACTTGACGTTGCTCTAT
Organism: Picea mariana; assembly: GCA_032191745.1. NCBI lineage: Eukaryota > Viridiplantae > Streptophyta > Pinopsida > Pinales > Pinaceae > Picea > Picea mariana. The sequence continues at coordinate 6,733 of JASDQU010411945.1, read as the reverse complement.
CACTTCCTCTTGTGCTTTCTTTAGGGCCACTGTGGCCTGTTCTGTTTCTTCCTGTGCGTGATGAAGGTGAGCTTCAGTCGCATCAGCTAGTCTGTGGAGTTGGGTAGGCTCATCTCCCAAATCTGTTTCTTCTGATGGTGGGGGCGCAGTGGACACTGCATGGCTGGAGTGAAAGTCCTGTTGTACCCTTCATAGTTTTGCTTCAATTATTTCATACATGGTCTCTTGTTTAGTTTCATTTCTATGAAAAATATCTTTTGAGGCGTCTGATACAACTATGATGATGAAGTTGAAGTCATCGAGCATGAGCAAAATCTGCAGCTTGGTTTTACTAGCTTTTGACTTCTTCCGCGATGTGGGTTTTGTGGGAGAAACATTTCTTTTGTGAGATGGATCTGCATCATCAGGGGGGTTCTGTGGCGGTGTTACTTTGCCTTTCTTCTACTGATCTTCTTTTCCATTGTTCTCTTCTTTGTCTACTTCATCATCAACTCCTCCTCTAGGTGATTCTGAAGAAGTTTCTTCTGATACACTGCTGAGCTGCTGGACCTCTTCTGTCTTCTTTCTTCTGCTAGTTCTAGGTGTATCATGCCCTTCACGAGTGACCACCAAGCTTTCGATTAGTTCAGGATCGGACAATTCTGTGGGGTCAATAGGGATAAGGAGATCTACATTCTATTCCTTAGTTATTTCTTCTAGGTCCTCCTCTGTGAGTTTGTAATAACTCTGTAGTACTTCTTTGTGTTCATCTTTGTGCGCAGTGATGTAAATAAAATGTATGTCTGCGTGGAACTTCACAATTGGCCTGAACCTATGCAGGGTGTTTGACATTATACGAGGAACAACCTCAATAGCCCTCCTTAACTGGAGGTAGTAGGTGTGGAACACTGCGTTTGATTGCCATTTTTTTCCCATATCGCTTGAATACCAGAGCGAAGTGAACTTCACGACTAAGGGTTTAGATGGATCTAGTTCAGGGAAGGTCTCACCTTCTAGCATCTCCCAAGCTATGAACATGATGAGGATCAACAACCAACTAAAATGGAACTCATATCCCTGATCCTAAGCTTCACGACAGTCTTGGTATAACTAATTCACTAAGTACTTTGCCCAATTCATCTGTAGCCCCTCCACGCATTTTCCTGTGAGGTCAACAACAAAACCTGTGACATACATGGGTCTGGTCTTCTAGAATAGATTACCAGCAATCAACTGGAAAGCAAGGCACATTGTGCCATTATGGATGGAGGCTACCTTGTAGGCTCGCTTCCCCTTCTTCACATCGTCGTATGTATCTTTAATCTTCTGCGCCAGGGCATGGTCTGCAACCTTCCCTATGTAAAAGTCTTGCGGGTTTGGTCCTTGCATGTTCAGTGTGATGATCTGATGGATCAACATCAGGTCGACGGTGATGCGTCTGTCTAGCCACAAATAACCTCCATGGAAGCTCGACAACAGGATATTAACGCGCGTTAACCTCCTTGTGCCTTCCAAAGTGGGGTATTTTCATTACGTTCAGAATAGTGGACTGCGCGAGGTCCATAGTCCATGGTTGCGGGATTATTCTCGACTTCTTCCCCTTCGTCCTAGTCAAATACCTATGAGGTGTGATCATGCTGAAGTTCTTGCGATCCCCTAGGTTAAAGTCGTTGATCTTTAGTGTCATGATCTTATCCGGCTGAGGCTTTCCTGTGCGTATCCCCTTCGGGTGGTACACAATAACCAAGGTGTAGTCGAAGTTCCTGGGGACACTGCCATGATTCACTACGCCGACTAGAGGAGGGATGTAGTCGAGTAGGATGGATGGGATTAACTTCGCATTTGCCAAGTCATCTCGATACTTGGTTCTTTTCTTGGATGCAGCTCGGGATGGTCTGGATCCGCGAGCAGTCGATGGGGAGGCTTGCACTCCTCTCGTCGATGAAGCTTGAATTCTGAAAGACATCACCTTCTCATCCATAAGTTCGATTAGAACTTCTTCGACAAACTTCTCTGTGGCACTGAGTTCGTCCGATATGCACGCTCAAGATCGGATAACTCAGGTCGATGAACAAATTCTCAATGCAATAGAACAAGTAGCGAAGTCTCAGTAAGCACAACACAGTAACAGTGATTTCTCTTGTTGGGTTGGATACAATTCACGAAAGTGTTCTCTGTGCAACAGTGGACGAAATAAGTAGACAATGATGTAACAAATCCCTCCAATGGACAAGAGGCCTTCGTCAATGCAGTTCTGTCCATTACGGAGTGGTCCCAACGTTCCAATGGCGAGATTTCTGATCATAACTGTTGTTCTAACCGTTCGAGAATGTCAATCTAATGATTATAATGCCTCCAATGGTCATATCGCTTTGCCATGGTGAAGTGCCAATCTGAGCCGCTCTGATATTCCGATGAAGTTCAAATTCTGGAGACCTTCCTTCTGTGAATTCTTCTCTGGAACTTCCTGTAATTTCTCCAGCTTTTCTTTCTTCTTGCTGAGCTTTATAGCCTTCTTCCCTGTGATATACATCTCGGTATTCCTCTTTCCGTTATGATTCTTATCTCCTCTTGGCATAGTAACTTCGCGATGTTGGTGGTCTTTCCTAAGGTTCAAGGGAAATACTTCTTCTCTGTCTGGGGTAGGTGCTCTACTCTTCTATACAGATAGGTGTTTCAAATATTCTTGTGTTCTTTTAAATTCGACATCCAAATTTCTGGTCCTCAGTAGCTTCGACTAGTTTTCTTGTTCTTCCAGTCAGTGTGCTATTCTCTTAGCAATGAAGTCTCTTAGTTCTTTCTTTTTCTGTTCTAGAGCTTCCTCTTCTTTTCTTTGAGTTTGATCTTTCTCAATCTAGGGTTTTCCTAGTAACATAGAAAATGGGGCGTTGTTCTCAATAAATTTAACAACCTCAAATTCTTCTTCTGTCGAAGTGCCATGAGCACTCATAGATGTATGGGTAATTCTTCCACATAGGGTTATCATCTTTCCTCTAAATAATCCTATTCCTCCCAATGAAGGAATCATATCAGGCTTTCCTAAAATTTCCCAAGTTCTTTCTATCATAATATTCACATGTGTTTCCTCATCCAGAACACAGTCTATGTCGAAGTCTCCTATTCTTGTTTCTATGCATTCTTTCTCTTTGAACATCTCCGATAAGTTGATATCTCTGTGGTCATTCAGGGTTTCTTTTATTTGTAGTAATACAGTCTCTGATTCTTTCTGGGGTTCTACCATGGTCTTAGTTTCTTGGTCTTCCTCAGGGTTTTCTTGTCTCATATTAATTCTTTCAACCTTATCAATCATTCTAGGGCAATCCATAACGTCATGGTCCATAGCTTTACAACAAAGACAACTAGGTCTTCTACCAGGGCATTCCTTAGCAAGGTGTCTCGGTCTTCTGCAACTGTAAGAAAGAGTTAATCCTCTCTTTCTCTTAAATGATCCCCAACCTTTCTTGTACTAAGCATTAAGATTATGGTGGCTAACCTGCAAAAATTCCTTCCTAGGATCCTGCATCGATTTGTTAATCCAAACATTCTTTCTATGCATAGGAATAACATATCTTTCATTATTTCTATCAGATCTACTCATATCAAACCTTCTTTCTTCTAGCTGTGCCCTAGTTTTCAGGCTAGGACAAAATTTATCAAACATACCTAGATTCATACCTTCGAAACAAAAAATTTCCACTTATTTTACCCTTAACAAAGCACAAAGCTTTCAGATCTTATCTCTTTAATAAAAAAAAAAAATCACTTTACCTTTATCAGAGCACAAAGCTTTCAGATCTTACCTCTTTTCTTCAGATATGCCTCCTTTCTTACCACATAGCTTCGTAGTCAAGTAGAATACTGTGCACTAAAGCAACATATCTACGCACAAAGTTTTCTTTTTTTTCCTCAGTTCCCATCAATCACAGTTTCAGGTCTCGGCAACGGAACCATTTGTTGGCACAAGGGCAAACCCAGGGTTCAATGCTTCAACAATGCACCAAAAAAACCCTAACTACATGCCCTTTCAGCAACACCTGCGAAGCAGATGAAGTCCCACCCGAGGTAGAGGTAGGGGTGGTTGTAAGACTCCAGTGTTTGCAACCTTAGCTGGGACACAGATTTGTGATTACAATACCTTAACAAAGCACTTAACGGTTGTTATTAATTAGTACTTAGCCTTTGTCTACAACGCAGATAAACCCTAATTATAGTGCAACGCAGTATTCAATGAGATTCAACACATTCAAGCACTAAGCACATCAACATAGATCAGATCTAGAATCTTATTCACATTATTAGGCACTAAGCTATCCTATTCATCTAAGCATACATCATTGCACTAAGCATTAATCATATGAACCATAAAACAACCATAATGCACAAAGAAACCACAACAAAAGATATACGTGGTTCACCCCTAGTCTGGGGCTACATCCACCAACTCTTCTTCTCTTTATTGTCTTTTGTCAATCTTCTACATGCACAGAGCTGCAAGGTCCTACTCCGCATAGGACAAGAGATCTGTGCGCACCTTGCCAGATCCTCCTTCCTCGAGCTATGTTACAACACAAAACCTTTACACAATTTCTTACAGTCACTTGCACTTAGCCTTGCAAGTCTCATAGAGTATGCACAAAGCATTTACAACTATCACTTGCATTTAGCACATTGGCCTTCACTTGCCCTTAGCACCTTTTCCTTATTACCTTTAGCACCCCCTACTTACATCGCCTAGCTTTCTATTTATACATTACAAAATGGGCCTAAACATGGGTAAACCCATGGACCGGCATCCCCATACCCGTTACATAAGCCCAAAACCCAAAATGCCCTAAAAGGGGCCGAGATCCCATGATCTCCGCTTCGACTTGCGCTCCGCCTTCAACAGCTTGTCGAAGTCCAAAAATAGGTCAAACCTGACCAAGGATCTCCAAAACTTGGTCAAGGGCCAACACAATGCCTCCGATTCTATTGGGTAATAACCTTGCTTCAACTTGGAGTATCTTGTAAGGAATGTTGTCTTTTACTATTAGACAACTTGTTGTTATGGGTTTTTGTATCTTCTCAATATTGGTCAATCTGTTTTTGGATATACTTGGTCCCCATATTTCACATCCATAAAGGACTATAATTAGGGTTATGAGTTTTTGAAAGAGGGAGCGTAATATTTTCCAATCCCAAATCTTTGTTATCTTTCGTCTATTTTCCACAAGAAAACTCTGTTCCACCCTCCTTGCAGTGTTTTCCTTGTGCATGTATCTTACCTTATCTTTTCGTTGAAATATAACCTCAAATATTTATAGTTTCGGGTTATTTTGAGTGGCTCACCTCTGAAGCTAATTTGTGGTTGTGTTATATTTTTTAGTGACAAGACTACTATTCTAGTTTTTCTAGTGTTCACATGCATCCCATCCTCCAGATAAAATGACTCTAAAGCCTCAAAGTGAGTAATGTCCTCATTGTTGGTGTCACATTATCAACTTAAAAATAATATCTTTATGATAATTCCTGTTAAGTTCACCCCTCCTCAAACATTTTTGTTATCCATTCCTCTAGCTTATCTATGTTGTTATCGTGATGTCCACGTTCAACCTCTCTGAAAGACATTATGCAATGTTGATTTTATCCTTTACTTATATTTGTTTTCCAAAGGAAAAAGATCTACTCATTTTATTATTCGGAGAAAAATGAATATAAGTATGGTCCTTGATTGTTGGGTACTATCATGGGGTTGTTCTCTATGTTTCAAGAGGATTTGCAATCATTATTAACAAGAAGAAAAAAGAGAGGCATGTGAAGTTGATCGACTACTCAATGATACAATATCCCATTCTAGGATGAGTTCTATTAAAAACTTATATTGTAGAAGGGCTTAAATTGGGCATTGCAAAATGCCTCTAACTTGGAGAGATTAGAAGATGGTATTGATCTCCAAGGAGATGGATCCATCCTCCTTAACGTGAATTATCCCAAACCTACCCCTCTAGAGATATGAAGCCTTTCTTGATAATATGTCTACCTCTTATTTGATCTCTTGTAAGCATGTGAGAAGGCTATGGAGTTGAAGGAGGAGGACAATGACTATGCTATGGCCACACTCACTTGCAAGTGAATGTTATGAACTAGATATGGAATATGGATCCCACTAATGATAACCTTGGAATCCCTAAAGATTGTCAAATTTTACAAGCCCTTTTTTTGATCTCTTTGGAGGGTGGAGATTTCTATGATATTTTCTTTGTTATTTTCCCATGCCTTGCTCTGATAGCTTGATGCATGTGTTAATGCACTAACCCTTGATAGAGTTCCAAATTTCAAGCAAATGTCCACTAAGACCTAGATACGAGTTATAGAACCAGAGTTGATCTAATGATGGATGAGTGGATTAAATGACCACATTCAATAAATTAAAAAAAAAAAATCCTCTAATTCTACTACACTTTCAACTCCCTAGGAATATAGTAATATGCATCCTTGCCAAGCCATTTGTCCCATCCTAGCTTGACCCTGGATCCATTACCTATTTTCCAAAAACAATATGAGCTTATGAGCTTAAAAGAAGGTATCAAGGCCTTCCAAAAGAGGTCACCCCATGGTGAGATCTCTAAGGGGACCAAATTCAGTCTTCACTAATTTGGGGATGAATATATTTGTTGACCATAATTCCCTACTATAAACCCTGTGTTGTAATTAACTTCCAACCTCCTTTGGTGGCCAAGGCTTTGGAGAAAGGGGCGAGTAGTTTTAATCCTCA
>JASDQU010411943.1:0-10450 GCA_032191745.1 Picea mariana | reverse complement strand
ATCCCACTCCAACACTTGGCAATTATCTACTATATTATTTACCCTATTCTATTTTATTGTCTTATTACTAGACAATGATCAATTAATGAGAAATCAATGCAATTTTATGGTAGCTTTTGGAGTTTACATAGTTCCCTAAGAAATCAAACTCAAACTAGAGCCATAATAAGCCTCTACATAATATACTACACAACAACACAATATAAACTACAAAGATTTATTTTGCTCAAGAAATTCCTTACATAGGGTGAGCTATGCATGCTTAGAAATCTCATGCATTATTACACACTATAAAAATTGCAGATGGCTATGGATCATAGACACCTTCTCTCATCATTGACCGGCTCCTTGACTCCTTCGTCCTTCAATATTCATGCAGGTTGCACTCTTCAAGCTCTCATATATGCTCTTCAACATTCCTAATTTCTCTTTGCATCTCCCCCTTGATGTCCTTCACTACATCCTTAATTTTTATTGGGATGCCTTGGAAATCCAACCATGACAATGGTTTGTTTCCACTTCCAAGTGAATTTTGTACATTTTCTCAACTTTTCAAAAAAATAAAAATAAAAGGCAATTACATGCTTGTTATAAATTTACACGAGGTTTGGCAAGGATCCAATTCAAATCATAGGTACTCAATTTATGTCTTCATTCTTTAGTTGTTCCTATAAAAAACATCAAGAAATACAAGCTTGTTATAGTCATTTTTATGCAACAATTATCTTATTCATAGGAGTTCTTAACTCCATAATGTAAGCATGTATTAAAAAAGAATAAGTATKYAATTTTAATTCAATRCTTATATGCACGACTATTTCTCTACYTCACAAAGTTGCACATGCAAGATTTTAGCTTACTATCCTTTCTGATGCACCCTTCTTGATTTTAGCTATCATGCCACATGAATCTTCTCATGTGCCTTTCAGATATATGAATATCATTTTGACTTCCTGCACATGTGTTTACTTTGGTGCATATTGAAACCTTCCAACTAATCCTACTTCCTACATAATATATAGTCTTGAAGCTATCACATACAGGAGGTTGGCTATCATTGATTTGTACAAAGTTTGATTCACTTCTTTTGATTTGCTTCTTTACTTAGCTTACAACCAATGACCATAGGTGTGCTGAAAGATTTACAGTCTTCCATTTCAAACTTATTCAACATATCTTTGATATATTTGGTATGAGAAATGAATATTCCTTTGTTGGTTTGAGTAATCTACAGTCCTAGAAAGAATGACAATTCTCCAAGCATGGACATCTCAAATTATTTTTGCATTTCTTCAACAAACATTTGGCTCGTTTCATCAACATTACTTCCAAAAATGATATCATCCACATATACTACAGTAATTAACATATCTTCATGAATTATTTTTATGTAGATATTGTTATCTATTGTTCCTCTTTTGAAACCTTGTTGCCATAGGTACTTATCAACTCTTGAATACAATGCTCTAGGATCTTGCTTTAATCCATAAAGTGATTTCTTTAATATGAAAACATAATCTTAATCATCTAACAATTAGAATATTCCAGGTTGTTCAATGTACACTTGTTCCTCTAGATCTCCAGTCAGGAATGTTAACTTGACATCCATTTGATACACCTTAAAATGATTGAAGCTTGCAATTGCCAAAAACATCTTAATGGATTCTAGTCTTGTAACAGGGGCAAATGTTTCTTCAAATTCAATACCTTCTACTTGAGCATACCCTTTACAGACCAATCTTTCTTTATTTCTTACTATTTTCCCATCTTTATTTAACTTATTTCTGAATACCCACTTTGTACCAATCACATTTTTATCTTTGGGTCTTGGGACAAGTTCTCATGTCTGATTTTTCTCAATCTAGTTTAGCTCTTCCTCCATAGAACTTACCCAATTTTGATCATTACTAGCCTCTGCAAAACATTTAGGCTCTATTTTGGACAACAAAGAGAGATTTAATGTTCATTGTTGCTTGCAAGTTTTCTCCTAGTTTGAGTCTTCACATTTTTATCACCGAGAATTAAGTTCTATGGATGATTTTTCTGCAAAAACCTTGATGGTGTTTGTGTATCTTTGCGTTATATTTCTTCTTCTTCTTCTTCATATTCTTGTTCTTCTTTGTTGTAATCTATTTCTTCTTCTTTAAGTTGGTTCTTGGGTGGCATTTATTCATCTATTCTGACATTTATGCTTTCAAATATCTTGTAATATCCCCAAGGACGAGCCCTAGTTGTATTTATAAATTGTAAACATGTTTTGTAGACTGGTGAGCCAAGTGTTGATAAGCTGGTGGGTTTATGTGTTTATTGGGTTGGAGAGCCTAAGTGTTAAAGGACAGGAGCCTGATTTTGTATATGTAATTATGCAGATCATTAATAAAATATAAACATCGTTGTGTGCAGACCGACCACAAAGAAAGAGTGATGGGGGACTAAGCTTCCACAAGGTGAGCAAGGGAAAGGGGGTTGAAAAGGTTGGAAAGAGGGACTAAGCTCAAGGGATTAAGTCTTTGAGAATAATAATTTATCATTATTCCAAAGCTGTGTGAAAGACATGTTTTTATCCTAAGTCCCGGCACAGGCAACGTGTGCAAAAGGGAATGCATGCAACTCCAGGAAGACAAGTGTCGACCTCGGTGCATGCAGTTAAAAGTTGAAGCATCAACTATCTTGGGGGTTCGTGACCCATTCCTCCATCCTCAGCCTGAATTCGCAGGGATCTCCTTCTAAACCCTCTTTGTGTCTGTGTTTGCCTCTGCATAACCTTGCACATCTGAGAAACTAGTGGGAAGGGAGAAGTCGACCTGTGTGTCCTGTGAACCCAGGTTTATCCACACTGCAAATCTGAGTTCATGCTTAACTGTTTGGGTTGTTTTCCTATGTTTTATCTGAGCCGTGTTGTGTCTTAGTGAGACTATTGTTGTTTTTGGACATCCATACCAAATTTTCTGTTGTTGCTGTCACCCGTGAGTTAACCGAATGTTGTTGTTGTTGTTGTTATCCTTACCTTGCGGGAATTGAGTCAAAAGTGGTTGAAGAAGAGGGTTGTCAGGCCCATGGTTGAAGAGGTGGGTTGTCAGGCCTATGAGAAGCTCTCTCCAGGTGAGAGAGTTTGATGGGAAGTATTTTTCTCCCAGTGAGATTCCAGCACCAGCTACGAAGCTTTGAGAATTCTTGATCTGGCCTGTTGTCGAGACCCTGAGAGGGAGGTGAAGCAACCGATGGAATGTGTGACAGTGAAGGTGTATACTCCTAGGTGGAACATGAATGTGGGGAATGAGATTCCATGAGCAATGGGCGTAAGAAGGCTCCTCGAGAGAATCCTTCCGGTTGCACTATGCAGTTTTCCTGTAACCTCAACCTAGTCTAGGATTTCCTTGCCCTGGGTGGAGCTTAGTCCTATCTCGGGGGTGATCCACTGTTGAGCGTGATGAGCAATGTGGTCTAAGGCTGGGAGGTTCGTGGAAGGTCTACATGTAGTTGGTGGTGTTACGCCGGTTTAAAAGATAAGTATCATTTATGTGCTTAATTTATACGTTATGCATGTTTGTGTTACTGATGCTTAAATGTTATCATGTGTTTTGTTGCATGTGGATTTACTGTTAATCTTGTTTTGAATCCGAATGGTAACAATAAATCTATGTTATGTGTTTAATTTTCGATTAAAATGCATGTTATATGTGTGTGTGAATGTTCCGCAGTGGTAGCATTGCCTAGCCTGTGGGTGGATGGGGATGTTACAAATTGGTATCAGAGCATGGTTTCGACACTGAGCCTGGATGGGCCATGTTTGTGGTTAACGAGACAAAGTTTTCAGAGTGAATTGTTGTCGAAAGGGACAAAATTCAAGGTTCAGAGTGTCCCTGGGTGCAAGGAGTGCATCGACAGAGTCTTTGACTCAAAAATCTTGGGAGAAATAGATTAAGTTTTCTCGTGAAGGGTCGCGAAGATCTGTTGCAAGGAGTGCACAGGTACGAAAGTTGACTAAGTGTCGAAGCAACCCTCTAAGGAGAAAGGGGTTCGAGAAACAAAGCTCAGGAGAAGGAGCGACAACATTCGTTAGATCTATTGTTGGAAGGAGTCTATACCGTTAGATCTATGTCCAGGAAATCAAAGTAGAGCACTAAGGAGGGAACGAATCCCAAGACGTCGGATCTGAACGCAAAGGATTGACAGTCGTCTAATCCAGGTTGACAAGTGGTGCAAGATCCACAACTCCAAAGAAAGAGCACTTCGAAAGTTATGTGGTCGAGGAGAAAGCGAAATAGCCAAAGTAGATCACAACCGTCTGTTGCGAAGGACACACGTCAAGAGATCGTGTACTACAGGTGGAAGTACTTTGTGAGGAGGCAAGTGTTGTGAGTTTGAAACTCCCAAATCCCGAAGTGCCAAAGTCACTCATAGTCATTGATCGTGAAGGAGGACACACGTCGGTAGATCGTGAACTCCAAGGAAAAGCGCTCCGGGCAAAAGTGAGTGTAGAGGAGTTGAAACTCCCGAAGCCCGAAGAGCAAAAGTGGTGAGTCATGATGACGTCATCAGGAGGTGACATGGACCTTTCCTATACCTGCCACATGCACTCACACAAAATGTTTATAGCTCTACTATGTGGGCCCTAAGGTTGAATAACATTGTTAAAAGTCGGAGGACCCACACTGGTGTTGATCATTATACATAAAGATCGATGACCAGGAGGCATTGCGGGGACCCAAGTTGCATGAGAGTTAATTCTACAAGGCAGTCCCACAATCAAAACCACGGTTTTCCCGAGGGGTTACGTGTCAGCTTCAAAAGAATTGTGGGACGAAAGGCGGGTTTCTCCAAACCACCATTGCATGCCCCCGCAATTGGAAAAGTGTAAGTGATGTGACGTAATGACGTCAACAAAAGTGTCATGGAAGTGTTCAAAAATTGATAGTTCAGGACGTTGGGGGTGTGCGGATGTGAAATACTCCGAAGTCCCGAAGCTCCAAAGCTCCGAAGTCCCGGAGCTCACATGCTTGAAGTTCCATAGTGAGTGTCAGTCGTTGGATGCCGAGTAGTAGTGGACGGTTGATCCGCCCTACTTCGTGAGTTCGTTAATTCAGAACTCTGAGAGTCTGTTGTGATGTATTATGAAGGTTTTTGAAACCCGAAGTTCTGAGTAAGCGCCTATGGATCTATAGCTTGGTCACAGTCCTTGATCGCATGGGTTGGGATCTAAGAAAAAAGGGGCTAATGTTCATTTTTTTTTTTTATAGTAGAGTAGAGCTCCAAAATAATAAATCTATGGGGATTCTTGATTGAACGAGAATCACAGAGAATGAAAACCAAACGTTTTCTTGAATCAGATTTGTTTATGAATGATGTGGGATTTGTTAAGGAATGATGGCCTGACAAATTTCGGTTGTCTACACATTATGTTTGCAAAAGTTTAACAAGTGCTATAACCAAATAGAGTTGCCACTGAGTGCAAAGAAATGAAAGAGGCACAGACTGCTTCCAGTTCAGAGAATGAAGCAAAATGAATGGATGTCCATTTGGGAGTTGAAGGATCGAACTCCAATGGACATGGAGAAGAGATAGATAAGGAAGGGCATATGATGAAAATCATTGATCGATTGCAGAAAGATGCCCAGAATAAACAAGCAGATAACAAAAAGCTCATGAAAGCTAAGGAACAACAAGGAGAATTCAACTTAAAGTTGATGAAGATTTTGGAGAGAATAGAAAAGAAGTTGGATAAGGAGAGTGACTCAAGAAAATCAGGGAGTCGCAAGACCCCTGAGAAGAAAAGAAGGTCAAGAAGCATTAGCAGGCATCGTTGCCACTCCCCGAAGCATTCCAATAAGGAGGCACATAATAGTTCAAGCCCATCTCCTACCAGAAAACATAGGAGATCTGGAGTGGATGAACTGAAGGGTGAAATGAACAAGATTAAGCCTCCTACATTTGATGGATAACATAAGAAGGAGGAAGATGTCGAGACATGGTTGTTTGGCATGAGGAAATATTTCCAACAGCAAAATTATTCCTCTCATGCTAAAGGAAGAATTGCAATGTATCAAATGAAGGTAAAAGCATCCATGTGGTGGGATCAACTGGTGCAGGTGCAACACATAACTGGTGCAGGTGCAACACATTAAAGAGAAGGATATTACCTGGAAATAATTCAATAGATATTTAGAAAATAAATACTTGACTAAAATATACTATGACTAAAAGATGAAAGAGTTCTTTGAACTCAAGCTGGGTAGCATGACCATTGATGAATACGAATGGAGGTTCTTGGAGTTGTTGAAATATGTTCCCTTCATCAAGGATGAGAATATCAAAATTCAAAGGTATCTGAGTGGACTGCCACCTTCCATTGGTGAAAAGATTCAGTATGATGACCCTAATACTATGGAAGAAACTATAAGAAGAGAAAAATTCTTATGTGAACAACAAAGAAAAAACCCCACTTTTCGGAAGGTTTGGGATGACCAGAAGAAGTTCAAGAAAGAGCAGAGGAAGAAGGGAAACAAAACTCCCTTTTTTCAGAAACAATCCTCAAGGGAAACCATCGTTTAGAGAGCTGAGAACGGCTGACGTAGGGGGACAAAGGACAAGGAAGACGCCCATTCAGTGTTGGGGCTGTCAGGGAACCCACAATTACAAAGACTGTCCCCACATAAATGGCAAAGTGAGAGTTGCCCATAATGTTCAGCAAGCTGAAACAGTGGAGGACATGGGCAGTAGAATACCTAGGATCTATGCAACCCTGGACAACAAGCAAGACAAATTTCAATCACACATGATTGAAGTGGAAGGTATGATCAACAACCATGCCTTTACTATTTTAATTGATTCAAGGGATAGTCATAGTTATATAGATCCTAGAGTGGTGGAAAGTTTGCAATCGTCGAAAAGAAAACATGCAAAATCTTGGTTAGTGCAACTGGCCACAGGAACCAAGAGAAAGGTTACAGAATTGGTTAAATCATGTCTAGTGGACATGAATGGACTAAGTACTAAGGTAGACCTGAATATATTATCTTTAGGTTATTTTGATTTCCTAGTTGGTATGGACTGGTTGGACCAACACCATGCCATCTTGGACTGTCGTAACAAGGCATTCACTTGCTGGATGAGGAAGGAAATCGGAAAATACTCCAAGGAATTCCCAGAGCCATGGCTATCAGAGAAATCTCAGCAATGCAGCTGAAGAAGTGCTACAGAAAAGGCTGTCAATTATTTGTAGCCCATGTGGACGAAGTATCTAAAGATGAGGTCTCAAAGATTGAAGACCATGTAGTATTAAAATTCTTTGAGGATGTATTCTAGGAGGTACCAAGACTACCCCCGAAGAGAGACATTGCCTTCTCTATTAACTTGATGCCTGGAGCAGCTCCAGTGTCAAAAATTCCTTACAGAATGAGTACACCAGAGTTGAAAGAACTACAATTGTAGCTTGAAGAGATTTTGAAGAAGGGGTATATACGCCCAAGTGTGTCACCTTGGTGTGCCCTGGTCTTGTTCGTGAAGAAGAAGGATGGGACGTTGAGATTATGTATCGATTTCAGAAAGTTGAACAAAGTGACTGTAAAGAACAAGTATCCTCTGCCAAGGATCGACGATCTCTTTGACCAGTTGAAGGATGCTAAGATATTTTCAAAAAAAGATCTTAGATCAGGATATCACTAGGTAATAATAACGGATGAAGACATCAACAAGAACGCCTTCAGAACAAGGTATGGTCACTATGAATTCACAGTGGTTCCATTTGGATTTTTGAATGTGCCGATTGTCTTTATGTGCCTAATGAATGGCGTATTCAGGGAATATCTGGACAAGTTTGTCATAGTCTTTTTGGATGACATTCTGGTGTATTCCAAGTCAGAGGAAGAGCATGAAAAACATCTGTGGATGGTGTTGCAAGTGCTAAGGGAGCACTAGATGTATGCCAAGTTGAGCAAATGCTCGTTTTATAAAAATAAGATCCATTACTTGGGGCACATCATCTCAAAGGATGGGATAGCCATAGATCCTAAGGATATTGAAGCCATTAGAGAATGTTCAGCACCGATGAATGTGACATAATTCAGATCCTTTATGGGTCTAGCTGGCTATTACAAAAGGTTCAATGCAAGGTTCTCAAGGATAGCTCACCCTATCACTTCCTTCCAAAGGAAGGAGAAGAAATTTTAGTGGACAGAAGAATGTGAGAAAAGATTCTAGGGATTGAAGCAGTTGTTAACCAGTGCTCCAATCCTAAGGATTGCAGATATGAATGAAGACTTTGTAGTGTGTACAGACACATTAAAAGAAGGAATGGGAGGAGTCCTTAGTCAAAATGGGTTTGTAATTTGTTATGAATCAAGAAAGTTTAAAGAGCACGAAAGGAACTATGCAACTCATGATTTGGAGTTGGTGGCCATCGTTCATGCTTTGAAGAAATGGAGGCATTACCTCATGGGAAGGAGGTTTGAATTCAGGACAGACCATAACGGTCTAAAGTATTTGTTTGATCAGCCAACCTTAAATGCTAGACAGAATAGATGGTTGGAATTCCTTTGTGAGTACGACTTTGATATCAATCATATCAAAGGAAAAGAGAACAAAGTGGTCAATGCACTCAGCAGGAGAGTGCATGAATTACATGCTACATCCATTAGCATGTAATGAATTGATATTAAAGGTGGAATTTAGGAGGTTGGAAATGCAGATTTGCAGTACAGGGATTTGGTAGCAAATCTACAACAAGGTAGGATGCTACAGAAAGTGGAAGAGTATAAGTTGGGAGCTGATGGAATACTCCTGTACACAAACATAGCTTATGTACCTAATGTCCAGGACTTGAAACTTATGATTTTGAAAGAAATGCATAATGTGCCTTATGTTGGGCACCCTGGATATCAAAAAATTGTGGCAGCAGTCAAGAGCCCTTAATTTTGGCCAGGTATGAAGAAAGATATTGTTGAATAAATTGCTAGATGTAAGGAGTGTTAGAAGGTTAAATCTTAGCATAGACACCCAACATGGTTTCTACAACCTTTACCCATTCCTGAGTGGAAGTGGGAGGTAGTGACAATGGATTTCATCAAAGGATTTTGTAGAACATGAAAACATCATGATTCAATCATGGTGGTGGTGGACAAGCTGATATTTTTATGAGGGAAATAGCATGATTGCACGGTATTCAAAATACAATTGTGTCTGACCGAGACCTGAAATTTACCTCAAAATTCTGGAGAGGGTTATTCAAAGGGTTCGTAACGAATCTGAATTTTAGCACAACCTATCATCCTGAGTCTGATGGGCAGACAAAGAGGGTGAGCCAAGTGATAGAAGATATTGTAAGGATGTATGTGATGGACAAACCATATAAATGGGAAGACTACCTAAACTTGGTAGAATTTGCCTACAACAATGGGTATCACGCATCATTGAAGATGAGCCCATTTGAAGCACTTTATGGCAGAAAGTACAATACTCCAGTAAGTTGGGATAATCCAGCGGATAGAGCAATAGTTGGGCTAGAGTTGCTAAAGGAAATGGAAGAGAAAATGTCGAAGATTAAGCAGAATTTGAAAGCTACCCAAGACAGGCAGAAAAGTTATGCTGATAAGAAAAGAACCCATAGAGAGTTTAAAGTGGGTGACCATGTCTTCTTGAGAGTGACAGCCAACAAAAGTTCCCTGAGGTACCAACTTACCCATAGGGCCCCCCATAAATTTTTGGTGTTTCATCTCCTACGGTTAGGTTTTTGGATGTCTAGGATTTTGGCATTCATGAGTAATATCAAAAAGGCCTCTGGAGCCTCATTGTAATCATTCTGCTAAGACAGATGTGTGTAGCATCCACATATCTTCATGTGGGGGAAGGAACAAGAATGAGCATTCGATGATTTGAAGCATCGCTTGTGCTCATCTCCAATACTCTCCTTTCCCAATATGCAACAATTATTCGAGATTGAGATTGATGCATCTGTCGATGATTTGAAGCATCGCTTGTGCTCATCTCCAATACTCTCCTTTCCCAATATGCAACAATTATTCGAGATTGAGATTGATGCATCTGACTATGTTGTAGGTGCAATTCTCACTCAGCATGGTCATCCAGTGGCATACCATAGTGAGACACCATCGGATACAGTCCGAAAATACCCCACCTATGACAAGGAAATGTATTCCATTGTACAATCCTGTCGTTAATGGAAACATTGCATTCTGGGAAAGGATACGATCATCCACACTGATCACAAGCCTCTACAATTCATACAAACACAAGGGAAATTGCAGAATGACTGCCATCAGAAGTGGTCCACCTACTTGCAGCATCCCAACATCAAGTATAAGACATGGAGCTCAAATCGTGTCGTCGAATTCCTCAGTCGACCTCTTATGGCTGCACTCACCATTGTTCTCCATTCCTATGGATATGAGGCATCTGAGTGGCCCCAACTTTATCATCAAGATCCGAACTTCGC
>JASDQU010411939.1:0-10401 GCA_032191745.1 Picea mariana | reverse complement strand
CTATTGTATCTCCCAAGTTTCAGCCCTTCTGGGTATGAATCTTTCTCTTATGTATTTCTTTGATATGTCTTCTCTGTAATGCCATAGGTCTGATCAAAATTGGATGTGCCAAGTGGAATTTACGGTAACTTCCCCACAACTTGCTGATTTTTGGCCTTTCCAGGAGATCTCACTTGTATAGTATGCCCCGAACAAAATAATTGATATAAAATTCTGAAACTCACACCCAAAATAGTACAAACTGTCCATGATCCAATGCAACCAGTCCCACTCAATTTGGATACTCTAGGAAGAAGTTATGATTGTTTTACCCGGAACACCTTCTTGAGACTAGTCAATAGGACTAGTCAAATACCCTATCTTACACAGGGTGTATCTACAAATTTATGATGACACAGAAGCTGAACTTGTTACCACAACTAGAATTATAATTTATGTAAATGTCCTCTGGAGTTTAGGGTCTGAAACGTCACAGAAAAGTTTTTATAGCGAAAATCCCACAATGACTCATTTCAGGATGATTCTAGAACCTGATATTGTACAAGCTATATCTCCGAAAGTATAAGGCCTCAGGAGCTGAATTTTTAACCCAACGTACCTTAATCTGTCTTCTAAATACCCTCCAAGCCGCTCCTTCTGAAACGTTGTAGAAAAAAAGTTATAGTGAAAATTCCACGATGTCTCAGATGTAGCAGCGAAACCCCAAGACCTTGAGCTCTGATACCATATGTTAAGAACCAAACATCGATATAGCATAGAAAAACCTCAGGAAAAGTACTCAACGCCTTGAAAAAGAGATAATTTCAGATAATAAGCCTCTTCGAGGGGGCAACCTCCTTTTACCCCACTTAAATGTTCAAGTACAAGATGATTCAAAATGAAAATGTCTCCTTGGTATATATCGGAGACTAGGAGGTTTAATGGCCTAAAGCCGACATAAATAAAATAACATTACTAATCTAAATTACAACTAATGGCCTAAAGCCGACATAAATAAAATAACATTACTAATCTAATATGCCCCAATTAAGTGGTAATGAGCCAATATTAGGGCTTAACATATTGTGAAAACTTATCCCCCAATTACTTTATCTGTGTCCACTAGCAACCAACATCGCATTTATTTTATTATTTCGATCATATACAATGTTTACAAATTACATATCCGGGCTCGCGGCCATACATCGTATTTAATTACACATCACTAAAACGAGGATTATAAATGGGGGTGTTACATTCCCCTCCCCCTACAAATTGCACCAACCTCGGTGCACAACACCATATCGATATACATATATAAAATTTACATCATAATACTTGAAACTTTTGCAAGTTCAACTTCTGCAGCAATTCCAACCATCAATCTCTCGTTCTCTGCAACCTGCACAACCCAAGGAAGTGTACCCCCTTCTCTGCACCGTAGTCCCTCGGGTTGTATCACTTCCCTTCTCGGGTGTAGCACAGATCGGATAGGAACTCTTCGAGGTGTGGCTCAAAGAACTCCAATTTCCAAAATGGAGTCTTGCATACTTACGTACATTCAACTTTCTTCAAAATTTTCAAAAAATTGTGGGTACTCCTCATGCTCCCATGTGACGTCTTCAGGATCATAGCAAGACCATTGAACCTTTATCATACCGATGGATTTGTCCTGGAACACTTTTACTTTTCGATCCAGGATGCACATTGTCTCCACCCGAAAGTCCTCTTCATGCTCCACCTAGATCACATTCCAATCAACCGTGTAGTTAGGATCAAGAACATATTTCTTTAACAATGACACTTGAAACACATTATGAATTCTCGTGGATGTAGAGAATGCAAGCATGTATGCAATTGGGCCTATCTTCTCTAAAAATTCAAACGGCCCACAATATCTTGTGACCAACTTTGGGAAACTTCCCAATCTTAGCGAGCTCCTTTTATCCTTTACTTAAAAAAAAAATGCTCGCCTACTTTAAATTCTTTGTATATCGTGTTTTTATCTACATAAATATTTTGTATGTCTTGTGCAACCTTTGAATTCTACTTGATCTTTACCATCTACTCTTCCATTTCCCTTAACAATTCTATCCCAACAACTACCTTGTCTATTGGGTTGTTCCAACTCACTGGTGTGTTGCAATTCCTTCCATACAAAGCTTCAAATGGGCTCATCTTAAACGATGCATGATACCCATTATTGTAAGCAAACTCAGTTGAATGAAAGTAGTCTTCCCACTTTGAAGGCTTGTCCATTACATACATCATCAACATATCTTCAATTATCTAGTTAGTTCTCTTTGTCTACCCATATTCCTATGGGTGATATGTTGTACTGAAATTCAAATTAGTCCCAAATCCCTTAAACAACCCCTTCCAAAAGTTGGAAGTGAACTTGGGATCTCTATTTGATACTATTTCCTTAGGCACACCATGTAGCCTAGCAATCTCCTTCATGTAAATTTCTGCACTGTTGGCTTCCTTGTGAGTTGTTTTCACCAGAATAAAATGTGCATCCTTTGTAAGCTTTTCCACCACTACCATGATGGAATCATGTTCCCTTGTTGTTCTTGGCAACTTGGTGATAAAATCTATTGTAACTACCTCCCATTTTCATTCAAGAATGGGCAATGGTTGTAACAATTGATCCGAATTTATGCAAGAACGCAACATAATACACAAATAACCATGAATACAAAGATGTAGCGGAAATAACACTTCATTTCATTAATATCAAAGAACTGAAATTTGTTTACAGACAAAATAGAAATAAACTAGCTAGGGCGCTGGTAGCTTATCTCTGAGAAGAGATGTGGCGGCTACAAGCCTCTGAACTCTGTGTTACAATGAGGCTCTAAGGCCTATATATTATTGAGAAACAATGGAAACCCTAAACATCCAAAAACCTAACCCTGGGAGATGAAACACCAGAATATGGGCTCCGTCGGGGTAAATTGGTACATCAATTTCCTGGGATCGTAACTTTGGAATACTATCTCCGTTTGACGCATGTGATACATCGTTAGAAAGATCTATATGAGGAATACAACTTTTGATAAAGAATAACATGTTTTAGAACAAACTAATATTTTTTGACCGGTTGATGCCCAAAAAATGTCGTTTAGGGCCTCAAAATGGCTCTGGAAGTTCATGACCTGAAAAACTGCCAAAAATAGTAAATTGTGCTACAATTAACGAAATTGAAAAACTGAAAGAAACAACGGTGGGTGTCCAAGTGGAATAGGCAGGTTGCCACCAATATCTACCTGGATCATTCTTCCCACCTTGGGAAGCAATGGTCCCCATTGCATTGAGTTCCTCCATGAGATGAGGAAACTTCTGTTGAACTTGGTCCCTGGTGAGCCACTTGCCCTAGTGAAGGAGTTGGCATGCTTTGACAACTTGATATAGTTGGATCCTCTGTTGGCGGGTGTTCTTGATCTGTGTGTCCATAATCTGATCAGTTGTGGGTTGTTCCATACAATCTGGGTTTAACTTTGTTGGTGTGAGTTGTTCTGCCATGTTGGATGTGTCCAGTAGAGGTGGAAAGTAAGGCCGAAGGCAGTCCACATTGAACACTGGGTGCATACCAAGGAATGGTGGGATACTGAGCTTGAAGGCATTGTCCCCTACAGCCTTCGTGATGGTGTATGGCCCATATTGGAGCGGGCGAATCTTGCAATGGGGTCCAGCGAGGCGCTCCTTTTGTAAATGTAGCCACACTTTGTCGCCCACCTGAAAGTTGTGTTGTACCCGATGTTGATCATGTTGTTGCTTGTACTTAGCATTGGCTCTATCCAATATGTCATGAACCTGTTAGCGAATGTGTTGAATGCGCTCAATGAAGTCGTTCGCCTTGGCAGCTTCAGACTAGACATGAGCCAAATCAGCGTGAGTAGCTGCAAATGGTATGGCTACGTCAATGGGACATAGTGGTTGGAATCCCAAGCCCACCTGAAAGGGGTTGTGGTCGGTTGAGTTGTGGAGGGCCTGGTTATAGCTATGTTGTACATAAGTGAGGCTCTCATCCCATGTGTGTGGATGCTTTGAGTTGTACATGCACAAAATGTGTACGATCATCATGTTAACGACCTCTGTCTGGCCATCAGTTTGGGGATGGAAAGTTGTGGACTTGGTGAGCTTGGTGTCCAACATTGACTAGAGGCTGGACCAAAATGTACTGAGGAATCTGTTGTCCCAATCTGTGATGATAGACTGTGGGATCCCAAAGTGTACCCACACTCGTTCAAAGAAGAGTTTAACAGGGGCTTCGGCTATGATATTCTTCTTGCATGTCGCCATAATGGCCATCTTCAAGAATCTGTCAACGACCACGAAACACAGTCATTGCCATGCTTAGTAGAAGGAAGGCCCGACATTTAATCCATGGAGATGGATTCCCAAGGTCGAATAGGGGTAGGTAGCAGAGTATAGAGGCCTTACTTCTTGATGGTCGGTTTGGCAATGGCGTAGGCGGTGCAGGATCTGATGTACTTCTCGACATCCTGTCGAAGGTTTGGCCAATAGAAATACTTCTGCAGTATTGCCACTATTCTCTCGACCTCGAAATGCCCAACAACTCGACTATAGTGCGCTTCCCAAATCATCTTGGCACGCTCACTTGAAGGAACACAAAGGTGTCCTAGGTGACATAGTAGTGCATCCTGGAGGTGAAGATTTGGAACTCAGTTACCCTCCAAGAGTGTCTTGTATGTGTGGCCAAAATCTGGATCGCTCTTGTAGAGAAGCGACCAATTAGAAGTCTCGTGCTCACAAGAGTTGAGCACAGTGGTTATCGCCGCGATCGATGGTCGGTTGAGGCAGTCTGCAACATTATTGGTGCTTCCCTTCTTGTACTTGATGTTCAAATGAAACTGTTGCAGATATGTGGACCAATTCTGATGGCGATTGTTCTGCAACTTCCCTTGTGTCTGTATGAACTGCAGGGGTCGGTGTTCTGTGTGGATGATCGTTTCCTTCCCAAAAATGTAATTCTTCCACTGTCGGCAAGCTTGCACAATGGAATACATTTCTTTGTCATAAGTGGGATACTTTCGAACTGTGTCGCACTATGATATGCCACTGGATGCCCCTGTTGAGTAAGAACTACCCCAATAGCATAGTCAGAGGCATATGTCTCGATCTCAAATGGTTGTTGCAAGTCTGGTAATGTGAGCACTGGGGCACAACAGAGGTGATGTTTCAATTCTATGAACGCCTTCTGTTGAGATTCTAACCAAAGGAATTTTTATTTCACTCCTCCCTTGGTGACTTGACTCAAGGGCCAAGTGATATGAGAGAATCCCAACACGAACATGCGGTAGAAATTAGCAAGACCCAGAAAGCTGCGAAGCTCTGTTAGAGTGGTCGGGGCTGGCCAATCCCGGATGACTTGGATCTTGGTTGGATCCACATGCACCTCATTCTCATCAATAATGTATCCCAAATACTGAACCCGAGTCATGCGAAAAGTGCACTTCTCCAAATTGGCACACAACTTGTGTTTTCACAGTGTTTGGAGGACCCGTCGGATGTGGTGGAGGTGCTCTTCCCAAGTGTGGTTGAAGATCAGGATGTCATCCAAGTACACTACTACAAATGAGTTGGTGAATGGCCGCAAGATGTCATCCATCATCCTCTTGAAGGTTGTGGGAGCATTCGTCAACCTGAAAGGCATTACCAACCATTCGAAAAGGCCCTCCTTGGCTTTGAAGGCAGGCTTCCATACATTGGATGGTTCGATTGGTACCTGGTGATACCCGGACTTCAAGTCAACCTTGCTGAAATATTTCTCCCCTTTGAGTTGGTCCAGAAGGTCATCAATCTATGGGATTGGGTACCTATTCTGGATAGTGATCTTGTTTAGCACCCGATAGTCAATACAGAGTCTCCAAGTCCCATCCTCCTTCTGCACCAACACAATCGGGCTCCCACAGGGCGATGAACTTGGTCGTATGTGACCTTTCTACAGCAGCTCCTGAATCTGTCTCTTTATTTCATTGTTCTCCAGAACAGAGTGTCGATAGATCGGTCCATTGGGCAGCAACGCACCTGGGGTCAGATCGACGGGGTGCTTGACTTGACAATGTAGAGGCACCCATGCGGGTGAGGTGAAGATGTCTCGGTACTCCTCCACGGCCTTGTCCATTTGTTGTTGTCGTGTGGAGGAGCCCTGTCTAGAGGTCGCGGCCACAATCTTCTTCTTGCCCTGAGGGTGGATCATCAGGAAAAGAAAATTCCCAGTTTTGCAAATGAGCTTACTGTATTGTTTTGCAGTAACCGAAGAGATAGCGACAGGCAGTGGTACCTCTGGTATCCAGTACAACTTATTTCCCAAGGTAATAATAACAGCGCGAGGCCGAGACTCATACAAAACATGTTTCTTCCACAAGTATGGTTGGCCTAATAATACATCACAAACATCAAGATGAGCAATGTCACATAATACCTCATCGGTGAAGGGCTTGATGTTGTAGGGAAGGAAGCATTGTTGGCTGATGCGAAGATCTCGTCCTTGGTGAAGCCACCCGATGGTGTATGGTTGTGGGTGTGTTATGGTCGGCAAGCCCAACCGCTTCACGACCTCTACTGAAATGAGGTTCTTTTGGCTCCCATTGTCGACAATGAACTGTAGCATGGAACCCTTTACCCACATCTAGGAGTGGAAGAGACGCTCCTCTTCCTCTGGATCTTCTGGTTCTTCCTTTTGGTTCTTCGTGGTGGCAATGGTGGCGTTGGGATCCGCATCGATAATCTACTTCCCTCTGTCATTCCCCTTCTTAGGTTCTGATTCAGCGTCGGAGCATGCATCTGATTCAGAAGCCCTCATCTTGGCCACCAGTGATTGTTTGGCCCGACACTCACTTGTGTTGTGAGTGGAGCTCTTATGGAACTCACACCGCTTTCTCATGTCCTTTGGCTTCGCAGTGTTGTTCTTTGCTTACGGATTTTGCACGTTGTCTTGCGCCTCCATGCCTTGGCTTTGTCCTTTGTTTTGCAGTTTGGGGGCACCTTTCACTTGCTTTTGATTCACGGATCCAAAGTCTCGCTTCTTCTGTTTGAATTTTTGCTCAATCTTAGCAGCATACCAGTATGTCGTACCAAGCGAGGAGATGTTGAGGAACTCCATTTCCTCCTGAATTTATCTGTGTAGATAATTGCAGTACTTCAACACCAAATGTTTCTCTGAATATTTGATACCCAACTTTGTGCACAGGGTATGGAACAGATTCGTCATCTCATGCACATCTTGATCCCTTTGTTGTCGCAGCGTAGTCCATTGTATGTACTTGTCCTCATAGCTCCCCACAAGATAATATTGTTCCTTGATGGCGTCTCGGAAAGAATTCCAAGTGGGTATGACTGAGAACAAATAGGGTTCCTCCTCGTCCTTTTTCTCATAGTAGGTTTCCCACCAGTCCTTGGCATGGGGGGCGGCTTTAAGCAGTGAAAAAATAATCTTCTCCCGGTCGAAAAAGTCATGAACCGAGAAATATCCTTATAAGAGATTCAACCATCTATATACAACATCTGCATCTATTTGGCCATCAAATATGGGAATGTAAAAGTTTACTTGTACCTTAAAAGGGGTTGCGCCTCCAAAGTGGTTGCTGGATGCAGATGCGACGCCAGTGGGCAATCGTTGAAGGATCTGAGCGAAGTTGTCCATCATCGCGTTCCTTTTTTTTTTCAAGGGCCTCCTCAAGCAATATTTTGATAGGAACTCCTGCTCCCTTGTCTTTCTTTTCGTCCCCCATGGGCGGTCGTCAGGGTTTGCGAGGTTGATCTTGCAAAGGTTCAACCAGATCGAGCCCTAACTCCTTATACTCCGACCTTGTTGGGGACATGCAAAGAAGGATCGAGAAAGAGAAGACTGCTCTGATACCATTGATCCAAATTTATGCAGGAACGCAACAAAAGACACAAATAACCATGAATACAATGATGCGGAGGAAATAACACTTCATTTCATTAATATCAAAGAACTGAAATTTGTTTACAGACAAAATAGAAATAAACTAGCTACGACACTGGTAGCTTATCTCTGAGAAGAGATGTGGCAGCTACAGGCCTCTGAACTCTGTGTTACAATGAGGCTCTAAGGCCTATATATTATTGAGAAACAATGGAGACCCTAACCATCCAAAAACCTAACCCTAGGAGATGAAACGCCAGAATATGGGCCCTGTCGGGGTAAATTGGTACATCAATTTCCTGGGGTCGTAACTTTGGCATACTATCTTTGTTTGACGCATATGATACATCATTAGAAAGATCTATCCGAGGACTACAATTGTTGACAATGAATATCATGGTTTAAACCAAATTAATATTCGTCGACCCGTTGATGCCCAAAAATCGTCATTTAGGGCCTCAAAATGGCTCTGGAAGTTCAGAACCCGAAAAATTGCCAAAAATAGTAAATTGTGCTGCAATTAAGGAAACTAAAAAACTGAAAGAAACAATGGTGGGGGTCCAAGTGGAATTGGCGGGTGGCCACTAATATCCACCTGGATCAACAATCCCACTAGATATATGTGCTCTGTCTTCACTTTCTGACATTATGTGCACCTATCTATGTAATCAGCCAGATCCTTCTTCATTCTTGTCTAGAAATAAAGGCTTCTCACTATTGTAATTGTCTTTTGGTACCCTGGATGTCTAGCATACAACACGTTGTGCATCTCCTTCAACACTAAATTTCTCAAATCTTGAGTGTTAGGAACATAAACTTTGTCCCTGAACAAGAGGATTCCATCCTCTCCCAACCTATAGTCTTTAAACTTTAGCAGTTTTAGTTTCATGTTGCAAGCCTTATGTAACTTGTGTGTAATGTTGATTGAAAGTTACCGCTTCCAAAATTTTACTTTTTAAATATGAACAATACATGATAATGGTTGCAGCACGCATTTCATGCACCTTTCTGCTAAGTGCATCAACCAATTTATTCTCTTTGCCTTTGATATGCATGATGTCGAAGTCGTATTCACTAATAAATTCTAGCCATCTAGTTTGTCTGACATTTAGTGTTGGTTGTTCAAATAAGTGTTTCAAACCACTATGATCTATCTTCAGCTCCAACTTTCTTCCCAAGAGATAATGCCTCCACATTTTTAAGGCGTGAACTATGGTTTCCAACTCTAAATCATGGTTTGCATAATTTCTTTCGTCCTCCTTCAACTTCCTTGATTCCTAACATATGACATGTCCATTTTTCTTAAGGACTCCACCAAGCACTTCCTTGCATGCATCTCTACACACAATGAAATCTTCATCTAGATCTGCAACTTTTACAATAGGTGCACCGGTCAATAATTATTTTAAGTGTTGGAAACTCTCTTCACGCTTAGCATTCCATTCAAACTTTGTTCCCTTCTTCTGCAATGAAGTGATTGGATTTGCAACTTTGGAGAAACCTGCAATGAATCTCTTATAATATCTAGCTAATCCCATAAATGATATTACTTATGACATTCTTTGGTGTTGGCCAACTTTTGATTTCTTCAATCTTTTCAGGGTCCACCGTTATATCTTCCTCCAAGATGATGTGGCCCAAATAATGAATTTTCCTTTGATAGAAAGTTTGCTTGCATAGCTTGGAATATAATTGGTGCTCTCTCAACACTTGCAACACCATCCTCAAATGTTTGTTAATATTATGGTAGCTGCGAGAGGTATTTACCCCCATGTGTGAACCTGACTAGAATAGAAGACTCCGTGAAGCAAGAGAAACCCTAATGAGTTGGCTAATAACCCTAGAAGCCTTGTCAGCTCAAGAAGATAATTTATATTAGGCTATTAGCCTCCAAGAGAAGAAGTCGACCATAATTAATAATAATATACTGAACAGACACATACCCAGAAGGAGAAGTTGGCCCCAACAAACTGACAGGATTACTATAAATACAAGGTGCCAGTTCTCATTTGCAGCATCTCAGAATTGCAGTTTCTCAGTTGGTGCACACTACAGTTGCAGTCTGGTGCACAAGTTTGGAGGAGGGTTGCAGGTGCAGCTGCAGCAGCAGCTAGTGTTAGTATTGGCTTGGATATCTCTTGGCTAGGGTTTGGGACTATCTGATCAGTCTTTTGTGTTGTGCTATCCTCGGGGAGAGATGCACTGACCTTTGTTTGGATATCTAGCCTAGGGTTTTCTTCCGGAGGAATTTCTCAGTCAAGGTTAAGGTGCTCGGAGGGAGGCTTCGGCCTATGGTTGGGTGACGAAGGTATCGTCAATGGTAAAATGAGCACACCATCTTCTATATTCTAATAGGTTATGGAACCACACCCCTTCAGTTAGCCTAAAACGCTGGAAGGAAACATAACCGCTAGACATTGAGCTCGTTGAGGAACTACTGCTAGGGTTACTAGCAGGAGCAACTTCCAAAAGCACTGCAGCTAGGGTTACCAGCAGAAGCAGTT
>JASDQU010411937.1:0-10474 GCA_032191745.1 Picea mariana | reverse complement strand
TTCACATGACGATGGGCCCAACACTTTGGGGTTTCACACGTTCACCTTGTGCTCAGTGACAGGCACGTCTAACTCAACAGATCGCCTTTCCCACTGGATAATCATTTGGAGTTCTTTTCAACTCTCTGAATGGAGGAGGTCGTCTCTACGTTCCAGCTCAGTCTCAAGAAGGAACCACGTACCCTTCTTAGGGGCTTTCTCTCAGGTTTGTAAGCTGAGAGAAAGACTCACATAGCTACAATGATCCACATCTCACAGGCTTGTAAGCTGGAGAATGTCTCACATATATACAATCATCAACACTCCCTCTCAGCTAGGGAGGCATTCTTCATCATGCCAAGTCTCACATGAATGTACTCTGAATTTTGTCTTGGATGGAGTCATTAATACTCCCTCTCAACTAGGAAAGTATTCTTCACCAAGTTGGTTTGGTGAAGATGTCTACAATCTGCTCATGTGTAGGAAGGTACTGTATGTGTACGATTTTCCTTTGCATCATATCTCTGATATAAGGATATTTCATCTCATCGTGTTTGATCCATCAGGAAGCATTGGGTTCTTTAAGGAGCTTTTCACACGGCTCTTGGTTATTATCATAGGATTCATCTCATGGTCAAGTAAATCTGTCAGAAGCTTGTGAAGTCACATTGCTTCGCACACTCGATGCTATATACTCTGCCTCTGTGGTACTCAAGGCCACAAAGTTTTGTTTCCTACTGCATTAGGAAACCATGACAAACTTTATGGTAGGACATCAACCGGATGTGCTCTTCTGATCCACTGTACTTTCTGCTCAATCTGAATCGGCATATCTTGCAAACTCAAGTTCACACTGGAGGCATATCTCAGACCATATCTAACTGTGCCTTGTATATATCTCAATACATGTTTTGCTGTTGTCTGTCTCGGTTGACTCATGACATGACTAAGCACATTCACTGCATGGCATGAATCAAGTCTGGTGTTAACCAGATACATCAGTGATCCAATCAGGTGTGGATCAGTCTTGTCTGAATCATCATCAATCTTCTTTAAATCTATCATGGTGGATTTTGCATTTTGTCATACTGAACTTCTTTAATATTTTCACTGTATATTTTCCTTGACTCAGGAAAATCTCATTGGTCCTCTGTCATACTTCTTGTCCCAAGAAGTGTGCATCATACTCAGATTCATCATCTCGAATTCAGAAGTCAAGGATTACTTGTATCCAACAATAAGAATTTCTAAATAAGTTATCAGGATCAGGCTCTCGTCATTAATATTGTAATGATATAGGTGTGGATTAACAACACTCTGGCTGAAATCCAAACTCATTAGGAATCTATCTATCTGATATAGTTTCCAACTCATGGATGATAGTACGGATGGAAGTGTATCAGGTTCACTGGATCAAGTGTCTCATCATAGACAACTCCCTTTGTTTGTGAGAAACCTCTGGTTAGTATGTTTCTCTGCCTCTTGCAGAGTGAGTCTAGGTAGACTTATTATGCCTTACTGCAATATCTTTGAAGTTTGAACATATCAACTGGAGAAATTGGATCAATTGTAATAATGTTTGTCTCCCTCTAAACTGTTGAAGGGGGAGAAGGTACTTGTCTCACTGTCAATCTCTATCTAAGATTCTCTGGGTTTGTTTGAATGGTTATTTCTTCTATAAGGACAACATCTCTGATTGTCTTGCATAATAATCAATCAAATATGGTTTGGACTCCCGTACCAGGGATAATGGTCCAAATCTTTGAGGGCTCCCATACTAGGGATTTATTAAAAAATACAATCAACTATAAAATTTGAAATCAATTAATTTACTTGATTTGTAGTCATGCTTTAGTTTTTAGAGGAAGTACTTTTCCTCTCTCTTTTCTTCAATCTTTTGAGGTGGGTCTGGATCAATATCAGTGATGGAAGCATATTGTCTTCCCTTCTTCCTGGTTAGACAGTTTCTTGCATAGTGTCCATAACTGTCACATATGAAGCATTGAATTTCTGAAACATCTCTTCTTTGATAACCTGGATTTGATGAAGGCTTTTCACTTTTAAATGTTTGCCTGAAATTTCTTTTGAATTTTCCTCCCTTCTTTGTATGAAGTGCAAGAGCATGATTTTCTTCTGAGGAATCTTCCACTCCTATATTTCTAAGTCTAAGTTCTTCTTGAGTACAATCTGTCCATAGACGATCAAAGGTTGGTAGAGCTTCTCTTCCACTGATACTTTGAATGAAAGGCTCCCACGATTTTGGAAGATTCTGGAGAGTGGTTAAGACAAGTTCTCTATCAGACATGATTTCCCCAATGGTCTCTAGTTGTTCTTTAATCTCTGATAGCTTCATAAAGAAGATGGCAATTGTGTCACCCTTCATCATCTTGGTACTTTGAAGTTGGCTCTTTAAGGTAAGAGCTCTGAGGGTGTTGTCACTTTCAAACATTCCTTTTAAAGCTTCATACATATCATAGGCTGTATTCAGATTGGAAATACGAGGCAAGAGGTGATCTCTTACTGAGTAAATGATTACTTTTCTTGCTTTGACATCTTCTTCCTTTATTATCTTCTTCTCTATATCTGTAGCTGTGGCTGGTAGAGTTTTAGTTGCCACATCCAAGAGGTCATCTTCTTCATGAGTGACTAGAAGCCTTGATTTCCAGGAGTTGAAGTTGCTTGCTCCATCAAGTCTGTCTTCTACTAATGCTCTGTTCTTCATTTGATTGGTTTCTTCAATTTCTCGCCAATTGGATTTTGAAAACCTAATGAATAGGTTGAATTAGCAACCTTGGATTATATTGGACTTATGACTGCCAACAATCAATTTGATAATGTCACAGAGATGCTTGCTGATTTAGGAGAACGTTTCTTCAGAAACCCATAATTAATATTCTGTAGGAAACGTCGACACCCTAGAAACCCTAGGGCCAAAAATCAAAATTTCTTGGAATTTCGTTTTGAGAGCTTCTGGAGATGCGTTGGAAGAGGCTATACTCTTCTATGCCAAAAGTGACCCCAGCGTCCAAGTATTAAGGGCTGAATCACCACTGAAAGGAAGGTCGTACGAAATTTTCTGGAAACCCTAGAAGGGCCATACGGTTCTGCAAAAGGTGTGCTGAGACTTGGTGGATGCTTGTGCAATGGGTTCTTTCAAGACCTATGCTCCGATACCATGTTGATTTTTCAATAAGCTAGGTTAAGCATGAAGTTCATTCCATTTTTATCATTTAGCCATAACCATAAATGTTGTAGCTACCAAGATCACAAGAAGAAGCACCATGCATAAGAACACAAGAAGTATCCTGGGAAACCCTTCTCAACAAGGGAAGAAAACCCAGCCAAATCCTTTGCTATATTCCTCAAGAGAAAGACCTTCACCACCAAGATAAACCCTAACACACAAGAGGGTGCTCAAACCCTAGAACTCTAGCGCCCAAGAGAGGTGCGCACCTTTTCCAAAGATGTGTACTTGCTGAAATTTCCAAACTTACATGAAAGATATGTTTCCTCAAAGGGGATTTTACCTTTACTTATACTAACCTAATTCTGTCAACAGAAGTGTCTATTGGCACAATAGGGCCGACCTCACTTAGCTTATAATATAATTAATATTAACTAGATTAATTATCTTTTACATTAATTACCAGTTACATTAAGGTAGGGCCGACCTGTACCCTTTACATTACAATTAGGGTTACAGGTAGGTCTGACTCTTGTACAATATAGCAAAGGATCTGATACATCCACTAGTGCTCATCCACTAGGGGCACATTCATAGGGATGTCCATATCTCTGGCTCACTGCATTACATAGGAGAACCAGATCTTCACACGTTCACCTGTGCTCTTCCACAGACACGTTCACTCTACAAATCTTCTTTCCCACTGCCTCACACAAGAGAGTCATCTGGAGTTTTCTCGTCAACTCTGCTTCTCAGAGGAGGCTAATACATCATCTTCATTTCTATTCACATGACGATGCACCCAACTGGGGTTTCACACGTTCACCTTGTGCTCAGCCACAGGCACATCTAACTCAACATATTGCCTTTCCCACTGGATAATCATCTGGAGTTCTTTTCAACTCTCTGAATGGAGGAGGTCATCTCTACGTTCCAGCTCAGTCTCAGGCAGGAACCACATACCCTTCTTAGGGGCTTTCTCCCAGGTTTGTAAGCTGAGAGAAAGACTCACATAGCTGCAATGATCCACATCTCACAGGTTTGTAAGCTGGAGAATGTCTCACATAGCTGCAATCATCAACACCAAATAGTATTAAAAATATATTATTACAAGTTGACCCAATGTTATGAATTGGATGGTTCATAAATCTATATTTTGCACACGAAGTGTAGAACGAAGGCCTACAAAGCACATAAAGATATATGAAATACATATTTGATATTGAATTGATTCATGATCAATACAATTACAATGGAGTGTGTATAAATTATTAAATAGTAAATACACACAAAAGGTGATAAGTCGTGCCTTTTGGTAAAAGGGTGTTTTATCACAATTAGGGTATTGGGAGTATGGGTTTTGGGAGTGCTCCCACTCTAGACCTGTACTCCCAAGTGATTCCAATATAGAGTATGGGATTGGCATTAAATCAAGAGCACCAAACCCTCTATGTACCCTTCACTCGAGCCAAAGCCAAAACCACTGATTTGGCATGTTAAGCTTTCTGCCTCATTTTAACACATGGTTAGCCAATTTCATCAAAACTAGAGGTTGTTGACTGGAGAAACAATTGGATGGATGGGCTTGTATCCACTTGCAGCTCCAAGCCCTAGTACTAATGCCCCTGGAGGATCCACGCAGAGGCCAAAGGACGAGACAAACGGTGCTATTGATGGATCCCAATATAGGGGATGATTTTGATGATATGTAGTTATTTATGGTAGCATGATGTTTTTTTAGACTTGGAGACCATTTAGAGCCTTAATGATAATGCATTGTCTCAAATATGTATCACACTTAGTCCCATTTTGCTATATTCACAAGTAGATGCTATATACATGAGAACAAATTGCATATTTGATGTCTAATGGTTTGGATTTACATTGGTGTGTGTGTTAAAATTTACATGGTGGAAGGTGAAGATCAAGAGTCTTGTCATGGAGGAGACAACTGAATGGTTACATGAGGAGCAAGGACAAGGAGGAGGAGGATACTGATTGTGAGGATGTTGATCTGCCAACCTCAACACTACTTTCTACACAAAGTGAGACACCCACCAATGGTCATGAGTCTCCAGCCACATAGCTTCTTCTATGACAGGACGAGCCATTCCTTTGCCCATAAAAGGGTATACGGAAGTGGTAGCTAGCTTCTAGATTAATCATTGAAGATGACTCATGATGATCAGATATATTTATTATATATATGATGCAAGTTTGTTTTTATTAGTCTTGAATGGACAACTATTAGGGTTCAATATCGAGAGTTGATGTTTGAACTTCGATTTATCATTTGGCATCCACTACATCATATATATCGGTGTTTTTTTCCATATTTATGTGACAATGTGCTTATTTGATGTTGTTGTTGGTTTATATTTAAAAGAATTGAAAAAATGAATTTATTTTTTAATGTTTACTGCACTTAGCTGATTTTTCGCCGATGTTGCCAATAAGTTATATTCTGGTCCCTTGGCAATATTTTGCCAATCCTGATTTTTTCAACAATGGTGTGAACCTTTCCCTACCTATTTCGCTGCCGCTGCTAGGGATTTTTTCTGTTGGTAACTCAGAACCATCTCTTTTTGGCATACAGAGGAAGACCAAGTTTTGGGAGTTTCAAAGATGTTTTTGGCTGGCTGGAAGGTGTTTTATTATGGCTGTTTTGTGCTCATTTTCTGCTCAACTGTAGAGATCTTGGCCATTGATTTGGTGCCCAGCACTAGGGCTTTTCCATTGGCTGTTCATTCTGGTAATTTTTGCACCAGCATCTCTATTTTCAGTCTTCTATTTAGAGATGATCCTAAATTCTCTCATCATCACCTATGGGGCTGTGAGTTTGGATCTTTCTTTTTTAAAGATTTCACCCTCTTATGAAGGCCACACCTCTCTTCTAGGGCTTATTCGGCATCTCCAGGTTTTTCGTCTCTCTTTACAAGATAGCACTCTCCTTCCTTGGGTATTTTCCACTCCAAAAATCCAAATATCTTTTGGTTTGTTTTTGCAGTGATAATTTCTCACATGGGCTGCATTGTTTTGCGAAGGCATACACTGTCCAAATTATAGAAAACAACACTGCAGATTTCTTGGAAGGATGATACTAATTCTTTCTTTGGTCTATAAAGGAGATTGCTTTTCATGCTGAAGCTGTTGACCTCAGAATGGTTGTTTTCCCTCTTCAACAGGGCTAATTATATCTTTTGGGCAGATCTGATACAAAAGAACTCTATATGCAATATTTTCCATATGGAGAGTTGTGTCTTCAAGTCTTGCTTGATTTGTCTTCAATGGTTTGAAGAGCTTGTAGGACTAACAATTTGTGACAGGTGTCTTCTTGATGATACCGTTTACACCATTTACATTGCACATCTAGCCATGCACTTTGTATATGGGTTTGATCTATTGTGCCAAATCCTTGATCAGGGATTGTTCCCACTACCATTTTATGAGGATTCTTCTATGGATGATTCTTAACCTATTATAGCAGACCTTTCTCCATTACAATTTGATGTACTTCCCCTTATTGATGTACCTTCTACAGAAATTCTTCCTCACCATTGTTGGACTTGATGGATTCTCCTTATGGTGCATTTTGCTTATTGGGCCTTACTAGGATGTGATGATCTCATTATCGACTTGGTCAGATTTGGAGTCATTCTTTATGTTGTTGGAGTTGGTGGGTTTACAATGGATATGTGTTTTTATCGTGTTGCTACCCCTAGTGGGTTCATAGTGACATTCATGGGTCTATGACCACTTGTTTGTATGGGGGAGCTATGTGCTTACTCATCTTCTTTGATGGAGCTTCTATTCCTAGATTTGCTAGATCCTTTGCACTACTCTTTACAAATTCTTCGATGGACGGGTCTCAGTATGTTACAGTGGATTCTTCTTCTATACTTCTGCTAGAGGCCACCTTTGTCGGGTTTTGGAATCGTGTTAGTATTGGAGATATGGTGTTTTTGGAAGGTTCCTTTACCATATGGCTTGTGTTCAACATTAAGGGGGAGGCTGTGATGTAATGCCTTCTCTCCAAGATTTCATGTTTAGATTGAGGGTGGTGTTGTGAATGGGGCCAACTCTGTTTTGAGCTGGGTATCCATAATCCCAGTCACCTTGAATCTTGGCCATGGCCGACCCTTTTATTCGAGTTGGGTACTAGAGGATGTGACGTAATGCCTTCTCTCCAAGATTTCATGTTTAGATTGAGGGGTGGTGTTGTGAATGCGACCAACTATATTTTGAGCCCGATATCCATAAATCCACTCACCTTTGAATCTCGGCGATGGCCGACCCTTGTATCCGAGTTGGGTACTTATAAACTCACTCTCATTTGTATCCCTTCTCTTATATAGGATGTTCCTTCTAGCACTTCTTCATTGGATAGATAGTTCGGTGCTAATATTCTTCTTGTAGATGTGTAATATGGCTGGGATGTTTTTTCCAGCACTCCTCCATTAGATGAGCGGTTTAGTGACAATATTTTCTAGAAGATGAGTAGTTCAATGATGTCATTCCTCCATGAAATGAGTAGATTGATGTTGATGATGGATGGGTTCACATTTGTATTGAGTTAGGTATCCATAAACCCACTCTCATTTCTCTCCATAGCCCTTTTTCATTCGAGGGGATGGTGTTGAGAATTGTTTAATCCTCACATTTGGCTTATGACCAACTCTTGTGTGTCATTAATGCAATTGGTGGGGCATTAATGTGATCATGATTATATTATTAGGTTATGGTTAAGGCCGACCTAGTCAACTTTGATATGTAGGCTCGATAACCCTCTTGGGGAGTGCACCCCGCTTATGTGGGCCCATAACCCCCTCTTGGGAGAATGTCCATTTGAGTAGTGTATAAATACAAAACTCAACCTCATTTGTACATTATCTTGTGTGATCATTCTTTAGCATAAGGGCATTATTCTTTATCAAAGTGTTTTTAGCCTATGGTCACCCATATCTTTTATTCTCCTTTTCATTCTTGACATTCTAGTTCTGATTGGGGTTTCTCTTTTGTGGTAGTGTTTCTCTGTCTTGTGCGCACTTGTGTGGGGCTGTTTACACAAATTGCAGGGCTGATTTCACACATATTTCCTGAGCTATTAAGGGGTTTACTAGGGCTGGTTTATCTTCTATGAGTGCATTGTTTTTGGCTGTTTTTTCTCTCACATGTGCACATCATCCTTCTCTTTTCAGCACATTTTGAACTGCTCCAGCTGTCTGTTGAGTGCTGCCTTTATCTCCTTTTTACAATAGGTTTTTGTGTTGGAGTTTTGGTTCCAGTTCATTCTCTTAGAATCTCAACATGGTATCTGAGCAGGGGTGAATCTTTCACTAATTCACGGCTGCTGTTAAGGTTCTTTTATTGGCTGATTTCATGGGTAACTTTGCAACCAGCCCTTTTGGGCATACGGAAGAAGAGTGAGTTTGGGGAGTTTCAGGGCTGTCTTTTTATGGTGTTTTTTGCTTGTTGGAAGGTGCCTTATTAGGGCTGTTTTGTGCCCATTTTCTGCACTAACTATAGAGATCTTGTCCATTGATTTGGTGTTCAAGCACTAGGGTTTTTCTATTGGTCGTACTTGCTGGTAATTTTTGCATCAGCATCTCTAAGAGCTGATCTGAAGTTCTCTCATCATCACCTACGGGGCTGCAAGTTCAGTTCTCTCTTTTCAAGGGTTTCACCCTCCTACAAAAGCCATGCTTTTCTTATAAGGCTTTTTGGGCATCTCCAAGTTTTTTCATCCCTATTTACAAGAGAGCACTCTCCTTCCTTGGGCGTTTCCTACTACTAAAATCTAGCTTATCTAGCATATCTTCTGGTTTGTTTTGCAGTGATAATTTAAGGCTTACGCTGTCCTAACTATAGAAAACAACACTGGAGATTTCTTGGAAGGCTGGTACTAAATATTTCTTTGGTCTATAAAGGAGATTGCTTTTCATGCTGAACCTAATGACTCCAGCATTGCTGTTTGCCCTTTTCAAAAGGGATAATTATATCTTTTTGGCAGATTTTATATAGAAAAAGTCTATATGCAATATCTGTTATATAGAGAGTTGTGTCTTCAAGTTTTGCTTGACTTGTCTTCTGGGGTTTGAAGAGGTTGCAGTAGTAATAGTTTGACGTAGGGCTCTTCTAGATGATACCATTGAGGCCATTATATTGCACATCTAGCCACGCACTCTGCATATGGGTTTGATCTACCCTTGATCAAGGGTTGTTTCATTTGCTTTTTTTGAGGATTCTCCTCTAGATAATTATCAACCTAGTATAGCTGATCTTTCTCTATTACAGTTTGATCTACCTTCTACATCCACACTGTTGTGGGACTTGATGTATTCTTTTTACAATGCAAATATGATAGTGCATTTTGTTTATTGGGCCATATTTGGAGTGGTTCTTTATGTTCTAGGAGTTGGTGGTTTTACAGTGGATATGTTAGGTTATTTGGTTGCTACATTTCAGCAGTTGGTTCATAGTGGCATTCATGGGCCTATGATCATTTGTTTGTGTGGGGGAGCTACGTGCTCACTCACCTTCTTTGATGGAGCTTTTGTTCCTAGGTCCACTATATCCTTTGCACTACTCTTTATAGATTCTTCGATAGATGAGTCTCAGTTTGCTACAGTGAATTCTTCTTCTATATTGTTACTAAAGGCCACCTTTGCTAGGTTGTGGAACCATGTTGGTATTGGAGATATGGTGTTTTGGGGAGGTTCCTTTACCATATGGGTTATGTTCAACATTAAGGGGGGAGGATGTGATGTAATGCCTTCTCTCCAAGACCTCTTGTTCAGATTGAGGGGTGGTGTTGTGAATAGTGCAACTCTGTTTTGAATTGGGTATCCATAAAACCACTCACCCTTGTATCTCAACCATGGCTGACCCTCGTATTTGAGTTGGGTACTCATGGACTCACTCTCATTTGTATCATTTCTCCTATATAGGATGTTCCTTCCAGCATTTCTTCATTGGATGGACAATTCAGTGTTGATATTCTTCTAGTAGATGCCCAATATGGTTGGGATGTTTCTTCTAACAATCCATTGGATGAGCAATTTAGTGATAGCATTTTCCAGAAGATGAGCAGTTCAGTGATGGCATTCTTACAGGAAATGAGCAGATTAGTGTTGATGATGGATGGGTTCACATTTGTATTGAGTTTGTTAGAATATAATGGATGTGTTCGTTTTACCATCAACAATATCGCTATTATCACCCAACCATAGGCCGAAGCCACCCTTTGAGCACCTTAACCTTGACAGAGAATCACTCCAGAAGCAAACCCTAGGCTAGATAGCCAAACAAGGG
>JASDQU010411936.1:0-10533 GCA_032191745.1 Picea mariana | reverse complement strand
AAATATGGTAGAAGCTCAGACGAATGAATTTTTTCTTAAGTGGATTGATTGCCACGGATATGCCTTGGAATGGAGCTTTTGTTGATTTGGGCGTCCCTCTCAGATCATGTATGATAATTTCAGAGTCCCCCAAAACTGTTAAAGTTTGAATATGTAGATCCTGAGCTAGTTTGAGTCCCATATATGCGGCGAGGAGCTCTACTTTGTTTTTTGATGTCCTTCCCAGTCCCCAGCCATAATCGGTCAATTTTTTCCCCTTGCAATCATATATGACTCCCCCCCGCACCTGCCACCCCTAGGTTTCCAGTTGCTGCCCCATCAAAGAAAATAAAATAAGAGTGTTGTTGCATTTGCCAAGTTGCAAAGTTGCTATTGTCGAGACACAACTGCCAATCTTGTTTCTTGGGGACCTGCTTTGGGATTCTTGCAGAGTTCTACGGGGGTCCCCTTATATAGCTGACCCATTCTTCTTTTTCTGGATCCAGGGTGCCTGGGGGGTCGAAGCCTATTGCTTTGATACAAAAGACTTCTGAGATTAATCCACAAACCTTTGCAAAGATGCTTTGCATTTTGGGGAGTTTCCCATGAAAGGTGGCTTGATTGCGTGCTAACCATATCTCCCACACAACAAATTTGGGAATTTGTTTCCAGAGAACGGTGAATCTTTTTTTTGTTTTTGAAGCTGCCAATATATCTTTGCTTCCAGTGGATGAGGAGGTTGGCCCAGCTGTCAGAAGGGGGAGGGGGATTGGGAAGGGGGAGATAAATGAGATTCCAGAGTTGAAGGGAAAGGTTGCATTCTGAAAAGAGATGTGTGATGGTTTTTGAGGCTTCGAGGTAGAGAGAGCATTTGGAGGGCCCCTGGATACCCCGTTTTAGGAGATTTTCAACAGTTAAGATTTTTCCATGGGCTAAAAGCCAGTATAATGTGTTAACTTTGGGGAGCGAGGGTTTGGAATAGATCTCTTTCCAAATCTTGGAGAGGGGAGGTCCGAGGGTTTCCTGGAGGAGGTGAGAGTATCCTTCCTTGACAATGTAAGGTTTACCCCCCCAAGTACGAGAGTCAGAAATGAATCAGTTAATAAGAGCACAGCTAGCCAGGTTATTGAAGAGGACAGAGAGGTGGGGGGTGAGATGTGCTGGTAAGGCAGGTGGCTTCCAACTTGTTGTGGTGGGAAATCCCCCTACGAACTAGAAAATAGGGTTATAGTATGCATGCATATATGACCGAAAGAAAACTACTTTCTACTTTCGTCCCAGACTTAATCCCCATTTCTTTTCGGTGAATACATGGTTAGACCAACATACCTTGTTTCAGATGGTTGATGTCGATCCTTCTTCACACTTGACCTCTTGTTGGCAGCTCTCTTCCCAAGGATGACCTGCGTACAAAACAAGCAACAAACTACACATGCATTTTTCCTGCAGACTAATGGGTTAGAGATTCAAACATATATTTACTGAAATATGAAGAACTCATATAGTGGGACGGGAGAAGCATTTCTTTATTATTACTTTAATGAATCAACTTACAATTTCGAGACCAACCACTGCTTTGCGAATCCTAATCCTAGGATCCTATTCAAATGTCCTCCAACTTCTTTGCTTTGTATCTCTTCTTGCACAAGGATGGCTAAAGGGTTGGGACAATGGGAATATGCAATTGGGCAGAGTTTCTTTACTCTTTTTCTCTTCCTTTTCCAAATGGGACCCCTAACCCTTCTTTTATAGGCTAGAAGAAGCTAGGTATTTGGATGAACCCTCGACCATGCATGGCCAGGAGTTTCAGTTAACTCACCCAAAGCTGTGTGTTTCGTCGACAAATTTCATTTTTTTGTGCTTTTGTCGGTCCATGCAAGCTATTTGAGGTCAGCTAGCGTGTACATGCATGCAGTAATGGAGTAGGGCATGTGGGACCTTATAAAAGAGGTTTTTTTTAAAGAGTTATTCAATAGTGCTTTGGCAAAAAATGGATCTGAGATGGCCTGATGCCAGGTAAGCATGTATGGTGAAAATTAGGGTTATAACAGATGCCCCCTAATGTGTGAGGTTATAAGAGCATCTGATGGCTGAAATACATTACCAATCTTTACTAATGTGCAGAACAAGTGAGCCCAGGGACCAGGAACCGGGAAGCACCATCTGCAAAATAACAAATGTCTCACTGAGGCGGGCATACCCATGCTCGGGATAAAATAGAATCATGGCTACCAATCAAATACATTGTAGATCCATGTCAAATAACTATATAAAGTGTAGCCGTGAACAATACATAGCGGAGCTACATCTCAAAATGAAAAAGATATACATATAGAGTATCCATCTTCTAGAAGCTGATACAGTCTGATGGCTGGAGATGAGATCTTCAGAGCTCGAGCAACAACTTAAAAATC
Organism: Picea mariana; assembly: GCA_032191745.1. Taxonomy (NCBI): domain Eukaryota; kingdom Viridiplantae; phylum Streptophyta; class Pinopsida; order Pinales; family Pinaceae; genus Picea; species Picea mariana. The sequence goes on along the minus strand of JASDQU010411936.1, from coordinate 8,140 downwards.
TTCAAAACTCAAGGTAGGAGTGTAACATGAGTGTACGACTTCACTACCCAGAGGTCTTCGATGGCTCGTCAGTCATGGACTAGATAATCTTGATGATCAGACTGAAGGCTTCATTGATTTCGAACAAGGACTTGATTGGACATTCAGGATGGTCGGGTATGAGGGAAAGAGACAAATTGCAGAGGGGCCGACTCAGGCTTGGTAGAAACTTCCCTTGGACAACAAAATGACAAATGATGAGACTTAGGTAGCATGGCATTAATCATAAGTTTATGAAGCAGGAGGCAACACAAACTCTCCATGTGTTTGGAAGACTAACCAAACGGAGGAGGACACAACTCTATGTAGCGAGAACAACTTCCTAAGGTCGTATTACATCCCAAATCTTGATGAACAAACAAATAGATGTGATTTATCCAAGGGTGACTCATTATGCTTCCAATAAAGAAAATACTTTTCCCTTCCTCTTTTTGGGGTATATTTGATATATATATATATATATATATATATATTTTTATTTTTTTTCAATTTTGGAAAAAGAATAAAGGAATGTTACGTTACAAGGGAGGAACGAGTGCTACAAACATACAAGTTCAAGGTGCAAGGACAAAACTGATGTTCAGAATAATGATACTTGGGAAAAATCCTCCAGGGGCCAAGGGTGTTAAGACACAAAAGCAAAGTGCTACAAGGCTGGCGTATAAGGTATGCAAATGCGGTTAACAAAACACACAATGGTAACGTCCTTTGATGTAAGTTTAACGATCCCGGAGAAGGTAAGCTTGGTGGTTTTTCATGTTTAGAGAATCTGAAAAATAATAAAAGGAGACTCCATTGGGGTACCTTTTTCGAAGATAGTCTAGTCGGTTCGAAAAAGGGGTAAACTAGTACCGACAAAAAGCTTAACTATGGACTCCGTCAGGAATGTTCTTTTGGACCAGTTTAACGACTGTGAAAGAATAAGGTCACTCGACGATCTTTTCAATTTTAGGGAGTCTGAAAAGAGCTTAACTATGGACTCTGTGGGGGTTCCTTCTTTGTAAGTTTAGTCCCTTAGGCCCGAAAAAGGGATAAAATTATACCTGAGAGTACTCTTTTATAGAACTGAAGTTCCATAGAGTATACCTTTGTTCATACAGTTGACCATCTAGATCAAAAAAGGGGTAAACTACGTGACTTCAAATTTCATTTTAACGAGTGTGAAAGGCCATAAGATCGCTCGACAATCTTTTCATGTTTATAGGGTCTGAAAAGGGCTTAAAAGAAGACCCATAGAGGTTAATTTTATCAGTTAATTTGGACAAGATCGAAAAGCATAAATGCAGTCCACTGGATGTTGCTTTCGGATCTCAAAGTGAGCTTGAAAATCAACAAAGTTAGCTCATGATCGACACTTTGTGGGTCGATGCTAGGTATCTTCTCGGGGGAGCAGTATGCTTCGACGAAAACATTGTCTATGACACCAGGGGTTCTGGAGAGATTGATCAGTAAGGTGTCAGCGACAATTGCCATATTACCCTCAGCATAAACCTCGTGTGTAGCTAAGGGATTAATAGGACAAGACCGATCTCCCGTCATAGTCACAGTGAATTCTCCCACTTCAATTCAGCTTAACTCTGGGAGGAAGTATGATCTCTAATGAAGATCTTCCTAGAGTTTATCCGAACTAGTCATTGCCTCAATTATAGCTTCATCAGTGGGCAAGACTAAGTCTAATGAATCAGTGTGAGCAAGAGAACCCTGAGCCCAAATAGGCTCTAGAAGTGGATCGATCTCTTGTGCAGGAGTCAGATCAGTGTTAGCTGAAGCTGGTTGGACTAAAGAGTATGCTACTTCAGCTGCGGACAAGGGCATGGACATGCCTGGGTGCCCTGTCCCATCCATCATGGTTGATGGGGAAGGAAGTATCCATGGATCGTCGAAGTAAGTCATGTGGAACGACGAAACTTGAAAAATATCAACCTTATGGTGATTGGATATAAACATGATATCACCTTGCAGGGGCGGGTAATCGAAGGTACCCATCAAATATGGGCACAAACCAACCTCTACGTTAACGACACCTGGTTAAGGATTATCAATCATCGGGACCGTGGATGCCCCCAATGCAGGGTCAGGTCTGGAGAAAGACAATTGATCGATGGTCACTATCCGACCCTCGTGTGGAAACAACAAGACCCAGAAAACTATAGCAACCACAACTTGCATGGAATAAGTCCAACTCCTTCCTAACAAAAGGTTATAGTCAAGGGGAGAATCAACTACCTCTACTTTGACACACATGGTCTTCCTTCCTAACTACATGAGAAAAGAAGGAAGGATACCATTTGGGCGAAACGAATGACCGTTGAACGCGGTGAGGAGAGTAGGTGACGAAGAAAAAATGGGTTGGCCAATGGCCTTCCAACATGCCAACGACATAACGCATGTCGAGGCACCCTCATCAAACACCATGTGGAAGATATTTCGAGTAAAAATTTTCGTGGGATAAGCCACTACTATATGAAACGCTACGTGGTAAGGTAGACGAGGTTTTAATTCGATTGTATCTAGCATGATTGTACCCAGATTACAAGTCTCGGTAGATCCTAAAGCGGTTAACAAAGATTTCCTCTGGGAAGGGAAACTTTGGAGGATCTCCAAAGCGAACATCACACAAGGGGTTTGTGATAAATATTCCACCACAGAGTAGTTCTAGGCGGCCCTTGTGTTTGGGTTGTGAGAATCTGTTTTGAACACACCTTTGGGGATGCGTGTCATTGTTTCACCCAAGGTCTTCTCAATTTGTAGAGGAAGAGATGGGAGTTCAGCTTCTTTGCCCTTCTCAGAAGGGCTTGGTTTACTATAGTCATGTGCTCTAGTCGATATAAAAGCATCACCCTTCACCATATATACATTCATGGATGTAGGGTTGGTTGAAGACGGAGAGGGTCCTTAGCTGCCCCCTTCCGTGCTTGTAGAGGCTTGAGTTAGATTTTGTGCATGTTGAAAAGGATTGGTTAACATAGTAGGCTATTTCTACGCCACAAACTTTTGGGCATCTGCAAGACGAGGACATAGATGGGTTGGGTGGTCTTTCGTGCACAAGTTGCATGGATACCTTGCCTTCCATTTCCCAGTGTTGTCCCCGCCAGCATTATCGATAGGTTTCTTATCCCCCTTACCCTTCTTTCGTTGTTTCTTCTTTCTTTCAGGCTATTGGGTGGCCTATGGATTAATCGATTTCACTGTGTGTACATCCGACATTTTGGTAGGGGGAGAAACCAAAGCAGTAGTTTGGCTGGCCGCTGTGTGGCGTATAGAAAATTGTTGCAACTGATTAGTTAGTTGCTCAATGGCCTTTGTTTGTGCTGAACCAACAATACCATCGGCATGTGGTCCAAATCTCTATCTGGTTTTATCAAGTATTGAGCGTGGTGCATCTGGAAATATCTCGTATAATAAACCGGACTGAGAATAGATTAGCTCAAGTTGTTGATCTCTCATGATGGCATCTTCTTCAGAAAATACTCCCGACGTCGCGACGTCCTTGAACAACTGTGGGACCAAAGACTTAAGAAACCACTCGAGCAGGAATGTTGGTGGGAATGGTACCTTAATTAAACTCTTTCCGCGTCTCCATTCTCGAATATGATTAGAGATATGGTACGCTTTAGTTTGTGAGAAATTGGCCAGAATTTTAGTGCTGACGTCGTATTTCACAGGCAACTGGAAATGGTTTTGGAAAGCCATCACTAGTTCACTGAAGGAAGAGTATCTTGAGCAGTCGAGCTCAATGTACCATTTCACGGCACTCCCAATGAGAGTATGTTGAAACAATCACAACTGTACGGAGTTGTCTTTCAACAAGTTAGATGAGCACCAAAGATGGAAGGTAGTCACATGATCTCTTGGATCTTCGTTAGGATTGGCTTCAAACTTTGGGATGTCCGAAGGCAACTTCATCGGCATAAGAGGCAAACACGGATCGTGACAGATAGGGTCATTCAACAACCTTGTCAAGTCTGGCAAATGCAAGGTTTCCAGGAAAGGTAGTTTGGGTTGTTGGTGATAACCTAGGAAAAAGGGGCCTGGAGTTTGACTGGCACTAGGTTGCCAGGAAAAGTTCAGCTGCTGGCCCAGATTCTGGTAGAAACCATGGCCATGGCCAGCATAAGGATTTTTCATGTGAGGAGACATCATCGATGGATTTCCCAGATAGGACTTAGATGGTTGGGCATGCATTGTATTCGAAGGACTTTGGGAAGGATTGCTCCATGCCGGTCACGTGGGGATAGGCATAGTGCTTTGTCCGAGGTTCCATTGATTATGAAAAGAATTACCCCAGATGGGCATTCCTAATGAGGGAAATTATCCCTACCAAGAATTCCAAGGTCTTGGCACGAAAGAAGTTCATGGGTGTGCCCCCTGTGCAGGAATAGTACCCTGCATAGGAATAGATTGTCCAAAACTGGGGTTGCCCCCAATTGGGAAAGTAGATGACGATAAGGCGTTGTTACCAAACACACCGAACAAAGAAAATGGTGTTGAAACTACTTGCATATTATGCGAAGGAGGTCCTTGACTCCCCACTCCAAGTAAACTATGGTGTACAGGTTGCCCGACGGTTTGATGATGCGAGCCACCGAGTATATGATCTCCCCCATAAGGGAAAGAGTTAAAAGGAGCAGGAGTGCCCCCCATGTGTCCTTGTAGAGGAGTGTTAGAGCTCCCTACCCCCAGTCCTAAAGTCTGTAAAGTGGAGTAGGAAAGTACAGGACTTGTACCTGAACTAGGCATCCTGTAAGAGAATGGAGGGCCTGTCGCACTTGGTGTGAAAGGGGTTGTGGCCACCGCCAAAGATGGGATCGGACCACTGTGCGATGTAGTGGCATTCGAGACCATGGTGGCTCGGATCGGTGACGGTGGGTTAGGAGGTGGAAACTCTCCTGTGGTGACAACGGTAGTGGGAATTGAAGAATTCCCAAAAGGAGTAACAACATTTGTTTCCATTGTTGTGTGGGACACTGTATGGCACTTGTAAGGATGAATCGGTACGATGCTTGGTGCCGAAAGATCAGTGGTGGAGGTTTCAACCAGACCAAAATCTTGTGCTCCAAGGTCTAAAATGGTCAACTCCTCTGGATGTTGGTCGGGCACAATTTCTTGTGACCCGGTCGCTTCAAAAGTCCCTTGTTGGTCTAGCTTTCGCCTTAGTGGTGGCAGGGGTGGCTCAAGTGTAACCGGGGGCAGGCCAAGAAGCCTTCGTGACCACCGAAGATCGTGATCCTCCACTGTGTGAGAAAATCGAAGACACACTAGGGTAGTCTAACCATTCAAAAACAACATGCACTAAAAAAGTCCCTGAAGATAAGATAGGAAAACACTAAATTAATTGGAAGAACAGTTACAACAACCAACACTAGAGAAACTTACCGGTGCAAGTGCAACTCGAAAATGGAAGCACCCTTCGGGTATACTCTGCAAAGCATGGCCCGATGTCTATCCTAGGTACAGTGGTATACCCCCGCAGTCACCTGTGTATGCCCCTAATAAATATAGGCAACCAGGTTTCCAGCGCGTGAACAGTCACCAGGCAGGTACAGTCGAAAATCGAGTAGACCATAATGAGCAGGGTATCGAGCCCGAAACCTGTCAAGGGTATCGAAAGCAAGTGGTCCAGAAGACAACTGAGGACCTCGAACAGATTCAAGACCCATGAAGCCCCGTGGCAAATGCAATCGACGGAATCCCAAAACAAGCCCTCTATATGTGTTCTCCACTACGATTGGTCTAGCTTTGGAGGGGTTATCTCTGCTACCTTTCCACACGCGACCTCGTGTTTATCACTTGTGTTAGAGGGGGGTCCCAGATAACTTTCATGATACTAGACTTAGACACTCCCTAAGTCAGACTCCAATGTTTGATTTTAATGGCCTTGAAGAGTTTCCTCTCCAACCTAATCCAAGGCCCTAATCCTGAACTAGTTGGTTAACCCTACAACCATAAAAGTATAATAAATTTTAGATTTAGATTTAATTTTATGGCTTATCTTATGTCAAGGAGTATGAAAATGAAATTGATGATGTTTTGAAAGACGAAATTAAAAAATGAACAAAAAGCTGGAAACAAAAATTTCACTTAACGCAAATTTTCAACAACTTTTCAAATTTTTTATTTTTTATTTTTCTAAGATCTTTTGAATCAGCAAACTTAAAGAATGATTTCACTCGACTACGAGCTACTTACGATCTATCTAAAATATCAAGAACTTAAGAAAACAAAGATTTTTCTCTGGCTACTAATGCAAAATCACACTTTTCAACCAAACAAGAAAATGAAAGAGATTTTTTTTTATTTAAATGCTGATAAAGCAAAAAGGAAAAATACCAACAAGTAAAAAACCAAGAAAAACAATTCTAGCCTAATTGCATATTGCAAAGAATCACTTCAAAAAATCACTCCCTAGCAACTTAAAAAATGACTATCACACTTGTCTAAAAACCCTAAAGATTTTTTTTTTTTAATGACAACTTTTAAATGAAAAAAGCAAGCTAAGGCTAAGATCAACCCTAAGCTACTGACTGCTAGGACAGAGATTCAAAAACCTGAGAGGTACAACTCTTTTCAAGGGAAAGGATGACTGCCTTACCCTCAACAAAAGTTATCCTGCACAAGCACGCTACTGATAATCCAACAACGAGCGTGTGAACGTGGGCTATATAGAGCCAGAGGGCGTGTACATGCGGGCTGACCTTCTACAGGCTGTGTATCTCGAAAACTATGAAAAAAATAACAACAGACAATCCAAACTAGGAAAAGACCACTGATATTGAGAACCAGGATCTCTTGAAGGCTTGGACACTCTATTTAATAGAAAAAGAAAACAATGTAAGGAAAAAATTCTTAAAACAAACCAATCTAAGACAAAACTACAAACAACCAAGACTTAGAAAGAATTCCAGAAAACCCCTGAGAATGTCTGATTCTGACAGGGAAGAGGATGACTGCCTCAAAAACTTTCTGGAATCTACATGCTACTGCTACTTCTTCAGCTAGCATTTACATGTGGGCTGTAAGAGAGTAGGGCACGGGTACATGCGTGCAAACCTTATGAAGGCCACGTGTACCTCTTTGGGTCTCGAAAAAACACAGCCAAGCAAATAACAAAGACGGCTGGTATGGAAAACCAGACTCTCTGCTGGCTCAGAATTTGCAGAAACTTCAAAAAACAGGCAAGAAAACCAGTCTTTTAAAACTACCCAAAAATACTCCCAGGAACCCTAGAGACTTCCCCAGTATGGTCGCCAATTCTGTTGTGGTGGGAAATCCCCCTATGGACTAGCAAATAGGGTTATAGTATGCATGCAGATATGACCGAAAGAAAACTACTTTCTACTTTCGTCTCAGACTTAATCCCCATTTCTTTTCAGTGAATACATGGTTAGACCAACATACCTTGTTTTGGATGGTTGATGTCGATCCTTCTTCAAACTTGACCGCTTGTTGGCAGCTCTCCTCCCAAGGCTGACCTGCGTACAAAACAAGAAACAAACTACACATGCATTTTGCCTACAGACTAATGGGTTAGAGATTCAAACATATATTTACTGAACTATGAAGAACTCATATAGTGGAATGGGAAAAGCATTTCTTTATTATTACTTTAATGAATCAACTTACAATGTCAAGACCGGCCACTACTCCGCGAATCCTGATCCCGGGCTCCTCTTCAAATGTTCTCCAAATTATTTGCTTTGTATCTCTTCTTGCACAAGGATGGATAAAGGGTTGGGACAATGGGAATATGCAATTGGGCAGAGTTTCTTTACTCTTTTTCTCTTCCTTTTCCAAATGGGACCCCTAACCCTTCTTTTATAGGCTAGAAGGAGCTAGGTATTTGGACGAACCCTCGACCATGCATGGCCTGGAGTTTCCGTTAACTCACCCAAAGCTGTGTGTTGCGTCGACAACTTTCCTTTTTTCATGCTTTTGTCGGTCCACGTGGGCTGTTTGAGGTCAGCTAGCGTGTACACACATGCAGTAATGGAGTAGGGCATGTGGAACCTTATAAAAGAGGTTTTTTTTAAAGAGTTGTTCAACAGTGTTTTGGCAAAGAAGGAATCTAAGATGGCCTAATGCCAGGTAAGCATGTATGGTG
>JASDQU010411934.1:0-10450 GCA_032191745.1 Picea mariana | reverse complement strand
TATTGGAGCAAAAATCCTTGAGGATTCTTAGTTGGTTTTCAAGATCATGGGGACTCCTTGCCATAAGAATGATATCATCAGCATAAATAAGAAGATTGATGACTATACCAGTGAGTGTAGGGCCAACACAACCTGCTTTTTCCAAACATTCTTCTAATTTATCAATGTATATGCGAAAAAGGGTAGGGGACAAGGGACAACCTTGTTTGACTCTGATATTGCAGTTAATCTCTTTTGACCAGCCCTCAGTGTTTTTAAACTTAGCAATAACGTTCTCATACATCCTTATTACAGCAGCCCTCAACTTGAGAGGCACTTTTATCTCTTCCAACCTATTCCAAAGGTTTTTCCTAGGAACCATGTCAAAAGCTTTCCTAAAATCAACAAAACAACAAAAAAGATTGGTTTTAGTATTGCGGAACTCCTCTGCAATGATCCTAAAGGTAACAAGATGGTCCACAGTTGAATGATATCTCCTAAACCCGGCCTGGCCTTTAGCTCTTTTACCGTGACTTTCTAGCCAAATGCTAATCTTCTTTTCCAAAATGATTCCATAAAGCTTGGCTAAAATCGGGCTAATCATAATGGTCCTATAATTAGAGGGAATGTTTTTATCCCCATTTTTAAAAATAGGAACAATGACGCTTTGCGTCCAGGGTTTAGGGAAGCCTTGCTTGACTGCTAAATTGAAGAGCTTGTGTATGTGAGGGATAAGGATTGGCCCTCCGATTTTAAAAATTTCAGCTTGGTAGCCTTCAATGTCCTTAGCTTTCCCATTTACGAGTCGCTTAACCTCAAACTCTACGTCATCTAAAGAAAAAACTTCTTCCTTTGTAGGGACAATAGGAATGGTGTCCATGGCATTAGGGAACTCGTAAAGTCTTTTAAGGTAGGAATTCCAGTCTGTTAAGGGAATCCTATTATTTTCTTTAGTATTGCGTTTTAGAATTTGGCTCCAGAACTTCTTAGGATCCTATTAATTTGTCATGTAAATAATTTTTTTTATAAAGTTTAATTAAATATATATATATATATATATATATACTAATTTAATTGAAAAATTAATAATAGTTTTTAAATTTTAATTATAATTAAACTAATTTATGAAAATCATTAATTAAAAAAATAAAACAGATCAACTGTCATCCTTTATTATCTATCCCAGTTTGGTATATTGATAATTAAATGCAATCCAATGCTACACTTTGGTCTTAGTTTTAACATTCTAAGTTTTGGCTATTTTTTAGGGATATTTTCTTTTTAATTTTGTTCAAATCCTGTGAGAAATTATCGGATTTGAAAATTTGAGAGGTTAATTATGTATAATCAGAGTGGCCCACGAATTTTTCAGCAAGCTAAATCCATTTGTACATTAAAAAATACAATTTAAAAAAACAAAAAATTGTGACTAGTTTATGAGGAAAATGACCAAAACATAGAGCATTTAGACAATGTCCTTACCTTTGCCTCTTACATATCAAATCGATGGGAATTTTTTTAGCTCACTTAAAGGCACTTGTAGTTTAAAACGTCATGGGACTATTGCCATATTATGGTTTGCTAATAACCTGGTTGATATTTGATAGGAACAAGGGTTGCAGTTGAGTTCGTGGTTGATATCTTATAGGAACAAGGGTTGCATGAGAGCACAATCTTTGCCTAGTTACTTAGGAAATATATGCTTAACAATGAAATTTAATATGATTAAATGTATAGGCATGAATAGTTTTTGTCAAAAAATAATAATTAAACAATACATAAAATAAAGTAGAATAACATTATTGTTTATGCAACAGGAAAATAATAAGAATAAAGAAAAATTAAGTGAAAAAATTTAGTATTGTTGAGACAAAAACATTTAGCATAAAATTTATTAAAAACAAGAAAAACCGTTATGTTTGTCTTTTGTTTGTTTCTTTGTTGATCTCTTGGTTCTTGGATGTATGCTTAAAAATGATTAAGTGTTAAAACAGTTAATGAATATCTAAGTATACAAGACTTGCACTAGAATAGGAGTGTGACTGAGTGGTAGCCTAGAACACAGTATGTGTATGCTCTAAGTGAAGACGAAGTAACATTGGTGTTGCCAAGCAACCAAGCGTAAAAGGTTGTAGTCAGGACGAAGTAACCTTGGTGTTTCCAAGAAACCAAGCATGAAACGTTGTGGTGTCCCACATCCTCAAAATGTGCACTATTGCAAGGCACGTTATGGATGGATAATGTTAGATACCCAAATGGTATACATGAGATAATATTAATTGTGTTGTAAGAAGCATGCAAATTGTTAATGAAAAAATAAGGTGGTGGAGGAAAGAGATCTACCACTATGAGAAGGGGTCATCAAAGCAAATCAACAAACATGTGCAACACACATATCACATCCAAGGACATAGATGTCATAGTGAAAAAAACATTCCAACATAAAAAAAGATATATAATAATAATAATAATAATCTAATTATAAGATCACCTTATGTATGAGATCTCTTTGTTTGTAGGACAAAAGCTCAACAATTTGACTACTAATCCTAATATCAAATACATAATTTTACATTAACAAAACTTAAATAAAATCGAATAAATGTTGAAAGTTTCATATTTTATATATATAGGGACAAAACTTAAATAAAATTGAGTAAATATTGAATGTTTCATCTCAAATATATTTTTTTTGGCAGCCCCTCTAACCAAATTTAGATGGATCATAATTTTTATTGAACAAAACCATTGGATGAGCCTACACAGAGGAGGATTAAATTAAGAGTGCATTCATCATTTATTCTTGTGTTTCCTTTCATTGTAAACTTACCAATTAAGGTAGGGAAAGCATGATATGTATTCCTTGGTAAGGGAAGATATATCTATATATTCCTTGTTTAAACGGTTTTTTTTACATGGAATATTATTTCGTTTTTACATGTGAATATTGGGATATAATGATATTTTTTTAAATCTATAAATAGAAATGATGGTTCTTTACCTTTGCTTTTTCTCTAAGTGTTTTTTTAATAGTTGTATAGTAATTTTAGTAGCTCTTTCTACTAGAACGCGTTTTGTCTATCGTTGTCTCTACATATTTTTGCTTTGCAACCTTTATTCCATCCTACGAGAGAAGCCTATTTTAGATATAATTTTACTCTCCGGTTCATTTAGGTCTCCAACCACATGGTAAACACTTAGTGTTAAGGCATTTCTAAAAATTTATTCAAGGCCATAAGGTTGAACAAAAATCCTATCGTGGTTATCATAAAGAAAGAGTGGTGCAAGTAATTTTTATCGAGTTTTGGGTGTTTGGTTGGTAGTGGAGTGTTATTTGATTTTTATTGAGTTTAGGGTGTTTGGTTGATAATGGAGTATTATTTGTGATTTTATCATGACTTCATCGAGATAGTAAATGCTTAATTGGAAATAGATAAATATAAAAAGGATCGTTTTTTTTCAAATTTCAATTCATTTTTACTATCCAAAGGTTAGAAATAAATTTAAAAAAAAAATCAATAATTTTGGTATTTTTTTGATAGGGTTCAATAAGGAAGTTGTTTTATGAGCATAGATCTATTCAAAAGAGGCTTGGCAATTAAAATAATCTTGGTTATAATTAACATTTGAGTCGTGAGTTGGTTGATTGGTGGCATTGTGTAGATAATAAATCTTGTTATCATTACTAACCCTAAAACAAAATATCTTAGGTTAAAACAAGCCTTTGGAGAAGTAGGAATGTGATCTTTAGAAATCTTAACAAGATTTTTTTTTATTAGACCTCCATACCTCATACATATTTTGTCCTTTTATTTAAATCCATTACCATTTATTGTGACTTCTAAATAACTTTTCAATTGGCGTGGACCTTTGAAGATGTTATGTTGACACTATGTATGACATGATATGTTTTCTATTGGGTATTTGTGTTAGCATGATACTAGAAGAGTATCATTCATCAAGCCTTTGTAAACCTAGAGGTATTCCAAAAATCCCTTTTTTTATGATGATAGCTAAAGAGATCATCTAAGATGTTCATGTTGGATATCAAAATGGGGGTGGGGTGGCTCTAGCTCCTCTTGTTAATTGAAACAATTTATGGGGAAACAACCCCAAAAATATTTAGGTTCATTTTTGGTCCATTTTTGTTTTTTTTTTGGGCTTTTTTGGCTAATGGTTTATCAACTCATTGTAATTTAATCTCGATGAAGAGATGAAAGTTGAAATCGAATTTGAGTAAAAAGATTAAGGTTTAGATGTTGCAAAATACCTAAAAATTGTATTGTGAATGATCAAGTGAATACAATGAAGAAGATATAGGTGCAACTCTAAGTTAAGCTAGTTTTTCTAATTAAGGGTTTTGAGGGTAAATCTTTATGTATCGTATGTATGCCATTGTTGTTCTTTCTATTTTTTTTAAGAATTTCTATGCACTGCTTTACTTGCAGAGGTTTAAAACTTACATTTGGTATTAGATAAAGGTTATTGGCTTTAGGGGCACAACTTTATTACTAAGGTTTATCTCATTCTTGATAGAGAAAGTTTATCTTCAACATGTGATAAACTTGGTTTTAGTGGTGCTTTGCAGTAATGATTCTTGTGTGGAAGGGAATGTTGAGTAGTTATACAATTAAGGTTGAGAAATTTAACTACTAGAGCTTTATGATATGGAAGATTTTCTTGTAGGTAAAGAATCATGGATTTCTCTAGATCCTAGTATTATACCTATAGGTATGGAGATGGTAAACTAGATGAAGTTGGATGGAAGACAAAGAGTACAATCTAGTAATGCCTTTCAAATTTAGTGTTACTGCATGTCTTAGGAGAAGCTACAATTAAGGAATTCTGGGATAAGTTATGGACTTTTTGTTAGTATAAGTCTGTGATAAAAAACAAAAATTCTTCAAAAGAAGCTATACCTCCTTATGATGAATGATGGTCACTCCATGTCAGAGAATACAAATTCCTTTAACACAATGGTAAGTCAATTATGTATTGTCGGTATTAAAATTTATGATGAAGATAAGTGCATTAGTCATTATCAGAATACATGAGGTGGAAAACCATGGATTGTTATAAGAAGGATGTTTGATATATGAGAGGTCACCTTGTAGAGAGAAAAAAAAGTAAATCTTTGAGGATAAGATCTAAATGTAGAGGTAGATCTAAATCTCTAGCAAAGTCTATAAGGAAATAATGGAAATGTAGTAAATCAAATCATTGTAAGAAAGATTGAAGATGAAAATTTGTTTATATTATATAAGCAAGGGATTTTATGATGTTCTTTCTACATAAAGGAAGGCCTCATAAAAAATAAGGAGGGAACATGTACTTGGCATATACAAATACACATTCAAATCATGATGCATGGTTGATCGACTCAAGTGCATCTTTTCACATGAATCCTCATAGCGAGTGGTTTTGTAAATATGAAAAATATAATAGAGGTGTATCTATTCTAAGGAGATGAATCGATAACCAAGATATATGGAAGGGTCGAGTTGTTTCTTAAATATGGAAGGGTTAAAACCATTATTGGATTTTTTCATATTCTAGGTTTCACCAGAAACCTACTATATGTGAGGAAGATGAATGATGTAGGTGTGAAGACTATATTTGAAGAGGATATGTGTAATATGGTTTGAGGAGTTTGGATTGGAAATTTGAAAAGATATTGGTAAGCTACTATTACAAATGGGTGTAATAGTACCATTGTTCCTAAGAATGAAATTGAGAGAAATCCTACTCTTCATGTAGAGAAGACAATGCTCTACAATCAAAGAATGAGGCATATTAGAGAAAATGGACTTTATTCTTTTCATGGTAAGGGTATCATTGAAGGCATCCCTAATTGTTCTTTAGATTTTCATTTTTGTGAATACTATGTATGGTAAACAAAATTGGGTGAGATTCTCATCTAGTTCTACAAGGGAAAAATGGATCTTAGACCTCATATAGAGTGATGTGTTTGGATTTGTACCCATTACATATCTAAGAGGATATTTGTACTATGTTCATTTATAGATGATTTTGCTAGGAAAAAATGGTTGTTTTAAATGAAGAAGAAATATGTGGTTTTGAAAAATTCAAAGAGTTCAAATATCTTGTAGAAAATAAGACAAAGAAGAAAATAAAAGTATCAGGAATTGATAATGGAGAAGATCTATATGGGAAATATTTTGATTAGTTCTACAAACAATGTGGAATGTCATGAAAAAGTACAACTCCATACACACCTCAACATAATGGAGTTCTAGAAAGCTTGAATAGGACATTGATGGAAAAGGTGAAGAGTATGCTTGATGGTGCAGGCATAGAAAAAAAACTATGTGTAAAGGTAGTATATAATTCATATTATACAATAATTCAATCACCTACATTAGCAATGGTTGATAACTCTCCTCATGAGGCATGGACTGGTAGGAAACCCTCTCTTGTATATATTAGATTTTTTGTTATCCATAAGGAATAATATTTATAGTTTTGATGTGATCTTCAAAGTAGTTAAAACTACTCCCAAGAATGAATATGAACAAAGAAAAGGAGAACCAAAGAAAAGGAGAACCAAAGACTTAAGGGATGAATATGAGTCTCATGAATCAAATGATGAGGATGGACAATATCTACCCTAGTCTTGAGGAGATATATTTGATTAAGAAAGAAAATAAAAAAGTGTGTTTAATGTGGATTATATAGAGGATGGAATGAAAAACAAGAGTATGAATGGAAACACACACACATAAATCTAGGAGAGAAAATAGTAATACATTGAAATCCAAAATACAAACTCGCTACAATCATGGTAGCTTATCTCTGAAGAGAGCTCGGTCTTGACTACTCGCATTCTCAAGAAGACATTTACAAGAGGACAGTAGATCATTGGAAATATCTAACTGATAAGTAAAATTTTTGGTAGGATTGGGTAGGACATGGCCACCCTAGGCCCCTGAATGGCCAAAAAACATTGTTAATGCCTCAAAATGACACCAAAAGTTTATCACCTCAAAAACTGTAGGTCAAAAAATTACTAATTTATGGAGAACAATTTTGATTCAGTGAAAGAGGTGGGTGGCCACTGATGTTCACCTGAGTATTCCAGCTAGTTTTCATTTTATCTTTGTTTTATATGCTATTGAAGATGATTCTAGAACTATTAGAGAGGTAGTTGATTTGCAAAGGGTAAACTCTAGAAGAAGGCCATTGTAGAATAAATGGAGGCATTAGAAAAAAATGAGGCATGCGACTTGGTCAAGTTTCCTAATGGAAGAAACCTTGTTGGTAGAAAATGGGTATTCAAGAAGAAGCTCAATGTAGAAGGAAGGGTGGAGAAGTGTGGATTGAAAAATAATAATTCTAGTTGGAGGGAATTGACTTTGGTGATATTTTCTCTCCTACTGTAAAATTGATTGAATTTCCATTGTGTCTTGCTCCAACATATGATCTTTATGTAAAACAAATGGATATCAAGGCATTTTTACATTTAGACCTAGAAGAAAAAATCTACATAAAATAATGAAGGGTGCATAGTGAATGGTGATAAGGAACTAGTTTCCAAGTTGAATAGTCCCTATATGGCTTAAATAAATCCCTAAGAATTGTTTGACAACACAGGTATTCCAATAGAGGACGAACACCTTCAGTAACCGCTCACACAACCAGATCAAAGATCAACACACCAATGTTTTGATGTGTTAAAACCCCTACGAGGAAATATCGATGGCCCCAACCAAGGCGACCACTTGGAGCAATTTATTAATGCAAAAGAAAAAGTTTACAGAGAGATTTTACAAGAGAGTTTCTCACAATCGATCATCGAAAAATGACCCTCCATGCTCTTTAAATAGAGATCATGGACCAATAGGGTGTTAAGCCATGGATCAATGGTCGTTAATATTGAGGAGAATATGAACCGTCGGATCACTCTATGTCAGGAACATATCGTGACCTTTGGATTTCCTAACTACAAATGAATACTAATGCATATTAAAGAAACACACTAGGAAACACACTTTTACCTAGCGACACATTAGACCAAGAAGATATTAACTAACTCCTAGGTGTCTAAATATTCTAACATCCCCCCTTAAGAACAACTTGGGATAGGATTGAAGGATTTACAATAGGACACAATAGGAGAAGGAAGGAGGCATTAGAGCCTATCCCTCCTTAATGACAACTTCCTGAAATCCTAATATAGATTGAAGTTTGGAAAAATTTGATTCAGTAAGAGACTTTGTGAAAATGTATGCAACTTGACATTCTTTAGGGAAAAAGAGAAATTCAATAACTTGATCATGAATGATCTCTCTGATGAAGTGAATTTGTAGATCAATGTGTTTGTTGTGCTAATGTTGAACTAGGTCTTTGGTGAGCTTGATGACACTCTGGTTTTTGCACCAAATACTGGTCGGATGTTGCTGCTAGAATCCAAACTATGAAAGGATCTGTTGAAGCCACAAGGCTTCATGACTTGCATTTATTGTTGCTCAATACTCTTCTTCTGCTGAAGAAAGTGAGATAGTTTGTTGTTTTTTACAAGCCCAAGTGGCAGGTCCTGAACCAAGGCTGAAAACATAACCTGTAGTAGACTTCCAATCATAAGGTCATCATCCCAATCTGAATCAGTGAAACCAACCAATAAAGGAGTCCCCCCTGAACTATAATGTATCTCAAACCGAACTATACCATGTACATAGCAAAGTATCCTTTTAGCTTCTTTCCAATGACTTTTATGGCATGTTCTCATATACCGAGCAACAATACCAACAACAAAGGAAAGATCAGGATGGGTATGAGTCAAGTATAAGAGGCTACCAACTAATTGAAAGTACAAGGTGGCATCAACGTCGGGAGAAGTACAAGTGGAAGAAAGATTGAATCCAGACTAGAAGGGATAAGGGGTTGGTTTTCAATCGTCCATGTGAAAGTGATGAATAAGGTCACAATAATACTTAGACTAGGAAAGAAAAATTTCTTCATTGGTATGCAAAACTTGGAGACCAAGGAAATAGTGCAAAAATCCTAAGTCTGTCATTTCAAATTTCTTCTTAAGGTTGGTTTTCACATGGTTTAAAAGTTTTGAGTCACTACTAGTAAGGATAAGGTCATCAACATAAAGAACAAGGATTATGAGATGGATTCCTACTTCTAGGCATTGTTAAGAACCAAATATCAATATAGCATAGAAAAACCTCAGAAAAAGTACTCAACGCCTTGAAAAAGAGATAATTTCAAAAAATAAGCCTCTTTGAGGGGGCAACCTCCTTTTACCCCACTTAAATGTTCAAGTCCAAGATGATTCAAAATGAAAATGTCTCCTTGGTATTATAGGAGACTAGGAGGTATAATTACAACTAATGGCCTAAATTCGACATAAATAAAATAAAATTACTAATATAATATGCCCCAATTAAGGGGTAATGAGCCAATATTAGGGTTTAACATGCCCCTCCCCTTGAGACAAGTGTTGTCCGCAATGCTTGAGTAACTCTGGATGCTTTTGTATAAAAGAATCATCTTCCCAAGTGGAATCTTCAGTCGGTAGTTTCCTCCATTTAATGAGATACTCTGAAATGGATCTATTCCTCACCTGGCGAATTCTTGTGTCAGTGATGGCTTCAGGCTCCAATATGTTTTTTCCTTCTTTGTCAAGTTCTGTCAATATAGTTTGAACTGGGATCTTGTCGCCTATAATCTTATTTAAGCATGAAACATGGAAAACTGGGTGTACTCATGAAGATGCAGGTAGCTCCAATTTGTATGCCATAGTACCATTCTTTTGCAACACCTTATAAGGGCCATAGTAATTTGGTGATAATTTATTATCCTTCTTGGTTTGCTTGAGGGACATCTGTTTGTATGGTTGTAGTCTTATAAATACCCAATCCCCTACTTCAAAACTTCTTTCACTACGATGTTGATTTGCTTGTTGTTTCATGCAATTCTATGCCATGGTTAGTTTGTCCTTTAAGATTTGGAGAACTTGTTGTTGATTCTCGATGTGATCTTCCACTGCTTGAACCTTAGATTTTTCTTTTAGAGAAGAAGTGATGGAAGGAGGGTGGTATCCATAATGTTCCATAAATGGTGTCATTTTTGTTGCAGTATGAAATAAAGTGTTATACCACCATTCTGCCAACGGTAACCATTTGAACCATTGTGTTTGTTTATCAGAGACAAAACAACGAAGGTATCCTTCCAGAAATTTGTTCACTATCTCGGTTTTTCCATCAGATTGAGGATGCTAGGATGAGCTATGAGCCAATTGAGTACCCAAACAAGAAAATAATTCTGTCCAAAAATGTCCAGTGAAGATGGTATCTTTGTCACTTACAATAATCTTTGGGCTTCCATGTAGCTTTTGAACTATCTCCATGAATGCGGTGGCAACTGTACTAGCTTTGAATGGATGAGAGAGTGCAAAAAAGTGTTTGTACTTGGTCATTCTATCAACAATCACCATGATGACACT
>JASDQU010411931.1:0-10451 GCA_032191745.1 Picea mariana | reverse complement strand
CTGTGAAGGCAACAATTCTTAGGCTTGGTACCAAATATTCCATTGGGACAATGACTTCAAGACCATACACCAACTTAAAACGGGTATGCATTGTTAGCTTCTTGCAAGTGGTTCTATAGGCCCATAGTACTGCTGGTACTCTTAAATCCCAATCATCCCTGTTCACACTGCAAATCTTCATCAGCACTATCTCCAAGATCTTGTTGAATGCTTGCACTATCCCATTTTATTGTGGATGGTAAGGCATGCTCTTCTGGTGACGGACTACAAATTCCTCAGTCAGGGCTTCAAATGTTTTTTTTATGAAATGTGTGCCTTGATCACTCATAAGGATATTTGTGCATCCAAACCTGGTTAAGATGCCATCAAATATGAAGCACATAGCTGTAGTTGAACTACAGTCCTTAACTACTCTTGCTTCAGCCCATCTGGTCAAGTACTCTATCACAATAATTATGTATCTTGCTCCTGTGCACTTTCTTGGTGGGTTTATAGGTCCCATGAAGTCAATGAACCATTTCTCAAATGCTTTTAGGGTCATCTGTGGTGCTAACAGGATTTTGTCTCTTCTGGACAGTTTCCCAACTCTTTGGCATACATCACAGGCTTTGG
This sequence comes from Picea mariana, assembly GCA_032191745.1. Classification (NCBI taxonomy): domain Eukaryota; kingdom Viridiplantae; phylum Streptophyta; class Pinopsida; order Pinales; family Pinaceae; genus Picea; species Picea mariana. Next base: position 9,839 of record JASDQU010411931.1, on the reverse strand, counting down.
AATAATCTTTAGCATCCCTGTGTAAGGTAGGCCACCAAAGGCCAACTCTAAGAACCTTCTGCACATTTTCTTTTTTTGTGTAATGTCCTCTTGCAATGCCTTCATGAGATTTTGTGAGGATCACTAGTCCCTTTTCCTCCATAACACACCTTCTCAATATGTCATCAGGTCCCATCTTGTATAGTTGTCTAGCTATAAGTGAAAAGTCTACAGTGGGAACTACTAGTTGTTTCTTCTATGGAATTGTATAATTGCTAGGTGCCATTCCTGTTGATAGGAACTGGACTATCTCTATGAAGTGGTCATTAGTCTTTCTAATGGACAATAGCTGTGCATCCTCCAAACTAGTCGGCTCTTCGCCATGTTCCAACCTTGACAAGTGGTTAGGACCTTTGTTTATTCTTCCTGGCTTTGCTATGATCTTAAAGTCATATTCCTGAAATAGCAAAATCCATATGCATATTATCCCCCCCAACACTAGATTGTTTACTAGGTATTTCAGCGCAGAGTGATCAGTAAACATTTTAAAATTTCCTCCCAACAAGTAGTGGTGAAATTTCTACAGCGCATACACCATGGATAACCCTTCTCGCTCAGTAGTGGTATAATTTATCTCAACAGTTGATAGTTTCCTGCTGGCAAAGGCTAATGGATGGTCAATATCTCCTTCACCAATTTGTGCTAACACTTCTCCTAAGGAAATTGAAGATGCATTGACATGCACATGAAATTCCTTGCTCCAATATGGAAAAAATAGAATAGGCGCAGTAACCATTTTATGTTTCAGTGCGTTGAAGCTCTGCTGGAATTATTCTGTCCAACTAAACTGACAATATTTCTTCAAAATCTTTTCCATGGGTGTTGTAATCTGGGCATATCCTTTAATGAACTTCCTGTAGTATCTTGTGTGTCCTAGCATAGTGTGCAGCTATTTGACTGAAGTAGGAGGGGGTAGATCAACTATAATGGAAATTTTAGATGGATCAACCAACAATCCCTTCTTGCATACAATATGACCTAACAACATTCCAAATGTTGAGAATAATATGCATTTCTTCAGATTCAAGGCAATTTGACACTGCCTGCATTTGTCCAACATTAGCCTTAGACATTTAATATGATTTTTCAATAAACTAAAAACAGTCCAATCATCAAAATATTCTTTGGGAAATTTATGCAAAAACTCCTTGAATGCTTCAACCACCACCCTAGAAAACATGGCTGGGGAATTCTTCAATCCAAATGCCATCACTGTATACTGGTAGGATCCCCATTCTATTGCAAATGTGGTCTTATGGTGATCTTCCTTGGCAATCTGAATCTGATGGTATCCTAAAAATCCATCTGTAAAAGAATATACCTCCTGGCCTCCCACATTATCTAACACTTCGTCAGTGAATGGTGTAGGGAAGGGGTCATGCAAATAGGCATCATTAACTTCTTGATATCTACAAAGATCCTGATCTCTCCTGTATTTTGTCTTGCACCACCATAGGGCTAATCCATTCTGATTCTTCGACAGGTTCTATAATTCCTTCTTCCAGCATTCTGTCGAGCTCAATTTTCACTTTCTCTTTATACTTAGGGTTCAATATGTAGGGTCTTTGTTTGAATGTTCTTGCATATGGTTTGAAAGGGATCCTCATCTCTCCCATAGGCCCTTTAATTCCTTTCATATCAGTGAACTTGGTTGGAAACAAGTCCTGATATTCATGCAGTAATTCTGTAATCTTGTCAATAGTGGCAACATCCCAATAATCTCCAACATTTGCAAGATTCGGTGTATGTTTTGTTCCAATATTGACCTTCTTAATCTTGAATGGATGTCCAATGAATGGTAACTCAACTCCTGGTCCTTCCACATCTCTTTGGCCTTCTGTTTCTGTGATGTTCACATTCCTAGGATCATCGTCCTCATCAACATTTATGTTGTAATAGCCTTGCAGTTTCTGGAGAGGCATAATCCATTCATCCTTTTCTTGTTATAAAGGGAGGCTAGAGGCCTCCTCGAATACTTTCTATCTGAAAATCTATAATGCTTTATCTACTGAAGGAAATTGACTTTCAAATAAAAAGATAGTTACAAAATTTTGAGTCATACCTTCCCAATCTTAAGTGATGAGGTGCAACTTTGCTTGAAGGTACCAGTTAATAGGGGTTGTGTCCAACGTGTTAATGAATTTGTGCACCCACTTCTCTTGAGGAGTGTCACTCCATGCCTCTTCGCAACTTCTCAAATGGTCCTTTGGACAAATTCAACCTTTGTACCGAACTTCGCAGCCTTCCACTTGTGTTGAGAACTGCGCGGTCATCAGGGTACGACATTGTACCCATTCTGTAATGTTGTTTTTGTGTGTCCTCCACCATCTTTCTAGTGTGGATTTCAGGGCCTCATCCATTGCAAAAAATATCTGATGTGTTGGTACACTTGCTTCAACGTCCACTAAGAAGGCTTCTAAAGGATTCAGACCATCAAAAGTTGGCAAGTTACTTGCTGTTGTGCCAATCCAACGAACTTCTCTGGTCAATCTAGCACATATCCTTATAGATACTTCATACATTTTTTTCTGCCAGTTCTTCAATGCTTCTTCTAAATCTGATGAACATGCACGGTCACTTCACCAACTTAGGTTTCCATCGACCGTAGCATTAATGTAATCCTACTGTCTGGTTGTTAGTTTGTATGTGTTTTCAAGTTCATATGTGTGGTATTCCTCTTTGATGGGTTCTGTGTATCGTTGACCTTCATCTGGACCTAAAGGCGCAATGACCCTAAGTCCATATCTTTCAAATGTCATATGTATTTTCTTTAAATCAACCACAGTGGAATTATTGAAATCCCAATCAATTCCTAACAGCGTAGGGTAAGGACATCTATCATCAACTATCTCAATTACCTCAAAATATGCAAACGTTCTTACTTCGTCGATATCCACCGGGACATGTTCCAATCTGCCAAGGAGGCTTACTTCCTATTGATTATCCATCCTAAGCCTAATAGGGGAATAGATCAACTTCAATTTTCCCATCAGTGCCCAGGTTTTCTTCGTCATGACATTGACCTCCGACCCTAAGTCGAGGACCACATAGTCTATATCATACTCTCCAATATGAGCATTCAAGTGTAGTTCCTTATTTGTTCTCCTCTTTTTATCGATTTGGTGTACTTCTCCATTCAACATGTGGTCTATCTTTCCTATCTCATACTGTCTTATTAAACTTTGTATCTCTTGTACATCACTTTCATCCTGAATCAACTTAATGCAAGTATATAAAAATTCCATGAGCTTGCTTACTTATTTTCCTTCTTTTGGTGAAACAAACTGATCAAATGTTAGAGGCATTCCATGTTCTCTTACTTCTTGCCATGTATTTGATGAAGAGACTTGGTCTCCTTTGAACTCTTTTCTTGCCTCCTCAAATATTTGTCTTTCTTTCTTTGCATCAAAAGTTTCGGTCTTCTCTGCAGCTTTCTTGATTCCTGAGTCTTTTGTAGTCTTTCCTTGGGTCAGTCTGTCTTCTCCTGTAATAGTGCCTCCTCTAGTGATAACAACGACTCTGGGGTATTCTCCATGAGGTTCAACGTATATCAGTTTCAATTGCAGGTTATGTTGAGGTCCTTGTCTTTCCTGAATCTTATCCAACAATGCTTGACATTCTTCGATAACATGCTCGAAGGAGTTGCAATAGCTGCAAGTGGTACAAGGGTTCTAACAGTCTCTTGCATGATGTCCTAGTTGTGTACAGTTATAACAGATTATTTGTACTTGGCCTCAACCCATACCTCCTCTTCTTCCTCTTCCTATGAATCCACTGTGAGGATTGAAGTTTTCTCTCATAGGGGAGTTATAATGTGTAGTGTTTCCTTTTTGCTATACTTCACCTTGAATTTTGTATATGTATCTAGACCTTTCATGCATGAGATCATAAGCCCTACAATTCCTATCATCATGTCCCATGGACTTACAGAATGTGCAATACAAATTTTCGGGTGTCTGAACATAATTTTTCATGTAATAGCAGTCACCAGGGCGATGTCTATTTTTGCATACCTCACACTAGGGTAAGGTGACTTGATTTAAAGGGCTTGGAGCTCTGGAGGCCAAGTATTCATGGAATAGGGGATAGTGTTCCTTGTCATTCCCTTATGATCTGCATCTAACACACAAAATATCTTCTCTTTTATCTTTTCCCTTGTCTTTTTTCATATCTTCGACCTACAGAGACAAACTAGTTAGTTGACTCAAGATTTGACTCATACCTGAACTAGATTCTCCCATAGGGGTTGATTCTAGCTTCATGGAGATCTCCAGCACCTCAGCCTGTGAAGCAATCTTCTATTGCATCAGAGGAACTCTGATGTGTGGTAAGAGAGAAGCAATGAACTATTCTTTGTTCTTCTCATCTGGGATCTAAAAAGTCAATCAACCTGTTAAGGTCTTGAATCTTTGATCGAATTCCCAAACAAGTTAGACAACCTTCTCCTTGATCGATTTCATCTTTGTAATTCATTGTGATTCCAATTTGGGTTTCTTGAATTCTACAATCAATGCATTCTTGATCTGATTCAACGGCTTAGGCTGTGCACATACTTGGACAAGCTTCATGTACCAACTCAGTTCACGATCTCTTAGGGTAGTACTAAACTGGGTTCTTTTAACAGCTTCATTAGTGACATTTTTAATATTCCATATGGCTTCACATAGGAACTAGTGTTGATCAGGGTCTTCAGACCCATCTCCCCTAAAAATAGGGAGCCTCATCTCATCTGCCATAGATCTTCCTAGGGTTCCTGACTGAGTATGTGCTGGACTACTAGTGACAGTGCTTTGAACACTCTGGTGGCTTGGATTACTTTGGTTTCTTAATGTTACTAAATCAACAGGAGGGATAATAGTACTTACTTCAACAATTTGCGCAGTTCCTAAAGTTTATGGTTGTTCTCGACAAGTTTCTTCAACTTTCCCTTCCTCTGTACCAGCGGGTTCTGAATGCTCTTCGTCTGTCAGATCTGCCTCTTCTCCACTATAGAAACCTCATCCCCATAGTTCTGCTTAAACAGGTGCGCAAGGTGAACTTATCTAGTGTAAAATCTCTCCCACTGTGTGTATGTCTAGCCTCTATGTCGTTGTCATTGTCCAAATTCCTTAACATTAGCTTCTTCAAATCTGACCAATCTACTGTATCTTCAAAATTTTCTTCTCATGCAATAACATCTTGATTCTCAATGTTAGAAATTGTAAAAATTTTCCTCTAGGTCCCTTGAATAAATATCTCTTGACTTGGCTATATGACTCTACTCTATCAACAAAAAACTACGTTATGTACCCTCCAATGGTGATATCAAACCAGTGATCTATTGCTCGTGATACAACGCTATAAACTCTCTTGACCTTCCTGATCAATGTCGATGTCTAAACCATAGGAGGTCTAGATATGATCTCAAACTAGGTATCTGTTAACCTAGCTAACCATTCATATAGCTCCTGATGGATTCCTCCAAAGAAAATCTTATGTATATAAGTAAAGATATATCTCTCCAACCAATCCTTAGTACTAATATTAGGGTTCTTATTCTGGGCTTCAACGAAGTCCTTTTCTTGATCCTATATACACTTTTGAATCTTTGTCTTTGATGGAAACCACCTTGACATTCCCTCAAGAAGATTCTGGTCACGTCAACGGAACCATTTGTTTTCACAGGGGCATACCCAAGGTTCAACTCCAAGAGTGCACCAAAAATTCCTAACTACTAGCCCTTTCAGCAACACCTGCGAGGAAAATGCAGTCTCACCCAAAGCAGCAATGTGGGGTTTGCAGGAAAGAAATGTCTACAACCAAGAGGAATGTAAAGTGGCTTCAAAGTGATCGACACACAACAATATAGTATTCTTTATCTTCCTAGGATTTACTGCGCAAGATATATCTATTAGATCTAACATAGTAATGCAATAGCAATGTACCAATAACATAGAACAAAACAAAAATCACACATATGACACAAGATATACGTGGTTCACCCTCTCTCTATGGCTACATCCACAAAACTGTGCTTTATAATGTATTAAGATGAAGGATATAGTTCTTGTTTGCACTCTTGGCTAGAAGAAATTCTTGGTTCTCCTCTCTGTCTCTCCCCTTCCTGCACACCCAACTGGAGGACTTAACCTTCACACCCAGCAGAAGATCTTACAATACCAGAAGGCTCTCACACTTATCTCTTCTCTCTCACACAACAATAATCACTCATGTCAATGGTACTACTAGATCCAACCTCATTCCCTCATCTAGGTTCTTATTTATACATTACAATAGCTCATTGACATCCTTAGACTGAAACCTAGCCATCAAAACCCTAGATACCAAAACCCTTGGTGTCTAAAATCCTAGGTCAACTTGACCCGCATTTTCAGGGCTTCGCCAATCTATCTTTCCTTCCTTCTTGCGCAGTGCTCCAAATCATCCAACGATGGATTTTTTCACTTGCTGAGTTATCCATGATCCTTCTTTCTTACTGATCTGACATCCTTGATCTCCTCATTCAACAAATTGCTTCCTTTTACTTTGCTTTTTCTTTTATGCCCTTTTGATCACTTTGACCCAGTAACAGTCACTGTGTCTTCCACGTAGTTCACATTTTTCCTTTTCTTCCTTGATCTTCGGTTATTTCCATAACCAAGGGCCAACAGATCTTAACTTTTCCACTATGTACCAGATGTTGGGTACAAACATAGTTGTCACAATTTTCATCTATAGGACGGGTTGTTGTGCCATTTGGGCCATCTCTGTGTTCCATCAAGCTAGTAAGAAAACCTAATTTGGGAAGCTCACTACAACTGAGTAGATGGACACTTTGGTGTAGAGAAGACAATGGCATTGTTGCARMAATGTTTCTATTGGCCGAAACCTGACAGGATGTCAACAAGTATATCAGGTGCTACATGGCCTGCACCATTTACAAACCGACCATCAAGAAACAAGGCATGTACACCCCTGTTCCTACTGTTGATAGGCCCTGAGAATCCATCTCGAGGGACTACATGTCAATCCTTCCTTCAACCAACCAGAGAAATGACTATTGTTTTGTGGTTGTTGATCGATTTTCCAAGATGGTGATTTTGGTCACTTGTAAGAAGAGCATCAAAATAGAGGCCACTAGCAATCTCTTCTTCGAATAGGTGTGGGTACATTTTGGGATACCACAAACCATTATCTTTGATCGAGAAATTTGGTTCCTTAAAACATTTTGGTTTATCCTCTAGTCACGGATGGAAACTAGGATGACCAAATCCACGATCTTGCACCACCAAATTGATGGACAAATTGAGGTCATCAATAGGATGATCACCCATATTTTGTGCATGTACAATTCCAAGTATCTATGCACATGGTATGAGAGTCTTCCCTATGTTCATCACTTTTAAAACAAGGCCATACATACCTCAACCAACCACAACCCCTTTCAGGTGGGGTTGGGATTTCAACCATTGGGTCTCATGGATGTTGCAATAGCCCTTGAATCCACATAGACATAATTGTCACATGTGAAAATTGAGGCTGTCAAAGCCACCTGGTTCATTGAATGAATCCATCACATCTGGCAATAGTTTCAGGATATTTTGCATAAGTCTAATGCCAAGTACAAGCAACACCATGATCAACACTGAGTGCCACACAAGTTTAAAATGGGAGATAAAGTTCGGTTGAACTTGCAGAAAGAACTACTTGAAGGACCCCATCAAAATATTCTTCCACTCTGCTATGGAACTTATACCATCACCAAGGTTGTGGGTGAAAATTATTTTGAGCTCAACATTCCCCCCTTCCTTGGCTTGCACCCAATGTTTAATGTGGACCTCCTTCGACCATACTTTCCATCATTATTGGACACCTAAAAGGTACCATAAAAATTGACATTGACAGAGATCAACCTTGAATGCATGGAACATGCATCAACTAATCAGATTATGGATACACAGGTCAAGAGAACTCACCAACAAAAGTTTCAACTTTATCATCTTGTCAAAATAGGGAAACTACTACACCAAGGAAAGTGGCTCACCCGGGGCCAAATTCAATAGAAATTTCCTCATATGACGGGGGAACTCAATGAAATGGATACCATTGCTTCCTAAGGGGTGATTATTGATACAGATGGATATCAGTGGAAACCCACATATTCCAATTGGCTCACATATAGATTTCATCTTCACAATTTTGATTTTCATCTTAGCAGTTTTTTCTAGCTTTTAGGGTCCTAAACTTTCGGGGTCGTTTTGAGGCTCTAAACAACATTTTTTGGGTCTGCCAAAGTCACACTATTTATAGAGCTAGAGTGTGATACAATAATGTGTATTCCTGAGACAGACCTTTCTAAATACCTATTTTGCGCCTAATACAAAGATCGTGTGCAAAAGTTACGACCCCGAGAAGTTGATGTACAAACTTACCCCAACGAGACCCACGTGAATTTTGGTGCTTCATCTCCCAGGGTTAGGTTTTTGGATGTCTAGGGTTTTGGAATTCAAGTTTGATGTAAAAAGGATTTTAGATGCTCGTTGTACTCATCTTCTTTCAAATGAGCGTAGCCGTCACATCTCTTTTCATAGATAGGATGCCACCATTCTAGCAACCTTATTTCAGTCTTCATTTTACAGTTTCAACATATTTCTTATTTAATAGAAGTCAAGTTTTATTGTATCTCTGTTATTATTCACCGTGTCTCTATTTTACTATTATAGATCTTTGTTTTCATTTGTTCCATTCATAAATTTGGATGATCATTGGGATTATCTATGTACTTATCAATGCACTTATATTGGGAGACGAAGAGGGTGATAGTCACAAACCTCATGTTCCAGAGATCGATAGAAATGTTGTAAATACAAAGACCATTGTAAGAAACAAAAAAAATCACAAAGAGAGAGGAAAAACCTCAAGTGAAAATAATGCTCAATCACCTGCCATTTCCTACAGAAGCATTTTACCTAAGATAAACCATCAACCAAGAGTTGCCCAACAAAGAAAAAATCTGAGTAACAATTCAGGAGATGACGAAGAAATAAAACCTCCTTAGGGAAACTTAGAAAATCCCCACAAGCTAACAGTTAAAAGGAAAATAAATAATTCACAACAAAGAGGAGGAGAACCAAACACACTTGAAAATAACATCTTGTTGGATGGCATGGACATGGATGTTGATATCAAAAATATCCGCTTCAGAGATGAAGAATATCATGCTCAGGGAAATATACAACATTTTTCTACAATTGTTGTCTAGGATGAATTCTTTGTTAGAAAAACAGGACCGCAGAGCAATAAAATAAAACAAATGTGGAAATAAAACACAAAAGATACACAATACAAGAGAGACATAGATTTACGTGGTTCACCTAGTGTGGGCTACGTCCACCAGAGAAATTGCCAGGTCTTTTCTTTATTATTATCCAGCAAAATGAAGGGATAAAGCCTACAACAAAACCCGATGTAACTTCCTCTTCTTTCTCTCACTATCTCCTATCTCAGAATACAATACTTTCCAACCTACATAGCTGCAATACATTTCCCTCATAAAATAGGGTTGCCTTCTAGGGCAAAAAATCCTAACATAATCTCTATCGTTAGATCTGCGACCTTATAATGAACGGTCTAGATTTACAATGAAATTACAATATACTTTTACAAGGCAATTTTTGCTTTGGGGGCTTCACCCCCGAACCCCCACTGGGGGCCCACTTTCCCCTAAACCCCCATCTAGGGGGATAGGCCCCCCGAACCCCACAGAGGGGGTACCCCCCTCTGCACTCCCCCGCGTGGAAGAGTGTACATACTTCTGGGGT
>JASDQU010411929.1:0-10450 GCA_032191745.1 Picea mariana | reverse complement strand
TATGGCAACATAATGAGTCTCCCTTGGACAAAGCACATCCTTTCATTTGTTCATCAAGCTTTGGGATTTAATATGACCTTAGGAAGATGTTCTCGCTACAAAGAGTTGTGTCCTCCTCTGTTTGGTTATCCTTCCAAACACATGGAGAGTTTGTGTTGCCTCCTGCATCGTAAACTTATATCAATGTCATGCTGCCTGAGTCTGATCATCTGTCATGATATTGTACAAGGGAAGTTTTTCCTAGCCTAAGTCATCCTTTATACAGTTTTTCTCTTTCCCTCATGCCCGACCATCCCAAAATTCCAATCAAGTCCTTGTTCGAAATCAATGAAGTTCTCTGCCTGATCATCAAGATCCTCTTCTCTATTCCCGACGAGCCGTCAAAGACCTTTGGGTAGTGAAGTTTTACACTCACATTACACTCCTACCTGAGTTTTGAATATCTTGAAGTTGTTTCTCGATCTCTGAAGGCCTCATCTCCAGCCATTAGGCATTATTGGCTTCTTGAAGATGGATACTATACATGTATATCTTTGATTTTGAGATGTATATCCACTGTGTATTTCTCATGGATATAATTTATATAGTTATATGACATAGATCTGTAGTGTATTTGATTAGCAACCATGACTTATTTCATCCCGATCTTGGGTATGCTCACCTCGGTGAGACAATTGTTACTTTTGCAGATGGCACCTCCCGAACTCTAGTCCCGGGCTCACTCGCTTCGTACATTGGTGAAGATTTTGTAATGTATTTCAGCCATCATATTCCCTTATGAAATCACACATTAGGGGACATCTGTTATAACACTAAATTGCACCACATATGAATACCTAACATCAAGCCCTCTTACTTGCTATTTTTTCCAAGTCATCACTAAGCAACTCTTCTTAAAAACACTATTTTTGAAGATGTACGCACCCTACACCACTAATTCCCGTGTACACACACTTGTTCCACCACTAAATATAACATACATATGCTAGCTACACCATTGCATACCCCGTATACTCACAAAATTTGCAAAAATTAAAAAGTTGCAAGGAATTCGTTGAGATTACGGGCTATTGGGTGGTTTCCCAACAAATCCACCACCTATAGCCCGTCACCCAACTGAATAACCATACTTTTCCCATATAAAAATAGGTGTTTGGGTCTCATTCCTAAGACAAACATAAGAATAGTGAAACTCTTCTCATTTCACATCCCCTCCTTACCCCAAGAATTGCATCCACCTTGTGAGATTTGCATCGAAATTTCCCATTCTTGCATTTTTCTTCCATCATAAGCCCATGCCATTTCCCTAGAAGAAGTGTGAGAGGAGAAATATACATGGAAGCACAGTTGGATCTTGGTGAAGAGGATCCCATACCAGGCTCAAGGAACAGTCACCGATCTCATTATAAGTAAACATTGTGATATCAATAAAAGGAATACTTTTTCTGTCCCGAAATATGATGCCTCAAATCTTTGTGTACAATTTATGTCTTATACTAACATTTAACCCATGATTTATATATGATATGCATGTTTGTAGTTTCTTGTTTATCTGTTTGTGAATGTAGGCTAGCCTTGGGAGGAGGCTTGTAGTCAATGGAGCTATCGAACATGAAATGATCAACACTAGACGTGGAGTAAAAGGTAAATTTACCATATCTTTTCACTTTGTATTTCATGCATGAACGTGGGGTATATTTGGGGTAGTTATAAAAAGTAGGAGAATTTTAGACGGTTAGATCTGCCTACATGTTGAACCCTAGTGTATTCCATAAGGGGTTTCTCCCGCTATAGAAAGAAGACATCAACAAGACTCCTTTCAGAACAAGGTATGGTCATTATGAGTTCACAGTGGTGCCCTTTGGATTATCAAATGCACTAGATGTCTTCATCTTTTTAATGAATGGTATTTTCAGAGAATACTTAGATAAGTTTGTCATTGTATTTTTAGATGACATTCTTATATATTCTAAATCAGAGGAAGAGAATGAACACCACCTGAGGATGGTATTACAAGTGTTAAAGGAGAATCAGTTGTATGCCAAATTGAGCAAGTGCTCATTTGATCAGAAACATATTCATTATTTGGGACATATCATTTCAGAGGATGGGACAACAGTGGATCCTGAGAAGATAGAAGCCATTAGAGAATGGTCAGTGCCAAAGAATGTGATAGAGGTCAGATCATTCATGGGCCTTGTAGGATACTATAGAATATTTATTAAAGGATTCTCAAAAACAACACACCCAATCACTTCCTTGCAAAAGAAGGGTGTGAAGTATCAATGGACACTAGATTGTGAAAATAGTTTCCAAAACTTTAAACAATTATTAACAAGTGCGAAAATACTAAGGATTGCAGAACCAAATGAAGACTGCATTATATGCATAGATGCATGTAAAGAAGGAATTGGTGGAGTCCTCATTCAAAATGGGTTTGTTATATGTTATGAATAAAGGAAGTTGAAGGAGCATGAAAGACACTATGCCAATCATGATTTGGAGTTGGTAGCCATAGTGCATGCCTTGAGTAAATTGAGACACTACCTCATGGGGAAAAGGTTTTGAGCTGAGGACAGACCATAATGGTCTCAATATTTATTTGATCAGCCAACTCTAATTGCTAGGCAAAGCAGATGGTTAGAATTTATAAGTGAATATGACTTTGATATAAAGCATATCAAGGGGAAAGAGAACAAAGTGTCTGATGCACTCAATAGAAGAGTGCATGAATTGCATTCTACAACCATTAGAATGTACCAATCATATTTGAAAGAAACAATTTTGGAGGCTGCAAAATTAGATTTTCAATACAAGGAATTAGTGGAAAAACTACAACAAGGTAATTTGTAGCAAAACATTGAAGACTATAAGCTAGAAAATGATGAAATTATGAAGTACATGGGCATAATTTATGTACCAAATTCCCATGAATTGAAAACTCTGATATTCATAGAAATGCATAATGTACCTTATGCCGGGCACCCAGGTTATCAGAAAACTATTGCAGTTGTCAAGAGACAATATTATTGGCCAAGAATGAAGAAAGAAGTTGTTGATTTTATTGCCAAATGTTTGGAATGTCAAAAGGTAAAGGCTGGACATAGACACCTAGCTGGGTTGCTACAACCATTACCCATTCCTGAGTGGAAATGGGAAGTTGTAACAATGGATTTCTTCACCAAACTTCCGAGAACAAACAAGCAACATGATTTTATCATGGTAGTGGTGGATAATCTTACTAAAGCTGCCCATTTTATTCCAGTAAAGCTCACTCACAAGGAAGACAACATCGTTGATATTTATATGAGAGAAATTGCTCGACTACATGGTATACCCAAGACAATTTCGTCTGACAAAGATCCAAAATTTACCTCAAATTTTTGGAAAGGAATATTTAATGGATTTGGAACAAATTTGAATTTTAGTACAACTTATCATCCAGAATTAGATGGACAAACAAAGAGGCTGAATCAAGTGATTATGTTGAGGATGTATGTGATGGAAAACCATCAAAATGGGAAGACTACCTACACTTAGTAGAGTTTTCTTATAACAATGGGTACCAAACATCTCTAAATATGAGCCCATTTGAGGCACTTTATGGAAGAAAGTGCAACACAATGGTAAGTTTGGATAACCCAACAGATAGAGTTGTGGTTGGGCCAGATTTACTCAGGGAAATGGAGGAGAAAATGTTGAAAATAAAACAAAATTTAAAGGTTTCCCAAGATGGGAACAAAATATATGCTTATAAGGGTAGAACTCAAAGGGAATTTAAAGTGGGATACCATGTATTCTTGAAATTGAAAGCCAACATAAGTTACCTGAAGTTGGGAAATTGTTCAAAGTTGGCAGCTCACTATTGTGGACCATTTGAAGTACTAGAGATGATTGGTCCATTGGCTTATATGATTGCATTTCCTACATCTATGTCTGTTCTTAGTGTATTCCATGTATCATTTCTCAAGAAATATATACCTGATGCTAATCATGTTATTGATTGGAATGTTATTCAAGGTGGAGAAAGAAGTCGCTTTCCAAGTGCATCTGGTATGCATTCTGGATCGAAAAATCATATAGCTTTGGAATCGATCCATAGGGATTGTAAAGGTTCAATGAACCTGGTAGGATATTGAGGACACTACTTGGGAGCATGAGGATGAAATGCAAGTAGAATATCCGCATCTTTTTGAGGATTTTAAAAAATTTTGTTGTATATGTTTACATAATGCACTAAGGATAGTGCATAAATAAGGGGAGGAGATTGTAATACCCCTAGGCCGAACCCAATTGTAAATGTAAAATGAAAATGTATGTAAGTTGCTAAGCTGTTTGACATAATTTTTGTATGCACCATTCATGGTATAGTGCGCGCATGTACTGTGCAGTAAAATGATGAAGTGGGCACATTCTAGGATAACCTGCGCAACAACTTAAGTTTGTGCAATTTTGAGGCTAGGGAGCCTTTATGTATATGTTGTGTTTTATAGGACGGTGAGCCAATTTATTATAAACAAAAAGGATTATGTGATGATTAGGCTAGAGAGCCTAGTTGTTAAAGGCCAGTGAGCCTATTTTTGTATATGTCTCATCATTGATATAAAATAAATCATTGCGCACAGACCGACCATGAAAAAAGATTATGGGGGACTAAACTCCACNATAGGGAGCTAAGCCAAAAAGGAATATTATATTAATATTCCTTAAAGTATAAAGTATGGATAATTATTTTATCCTAAGTTCTAAGGATGGGGACAAGTGGGCAAAAGTAGCTCCCAACATGACAAGTGTCAAGTTGGGAACATTCATACATATATTTTATACCTAGTTCATTTTGGGGGCCATTCATCCATTCATGAAATCATTTAGTCATCCATTCAAGGATTCCATGAGCATTCACTCACTCAGTCAGTTGTCCTTCGTACCTTTCTGTCAGATAACCTAAACATGTATCATTAGCCATACCTGTTTGTGTACCTAGTTAGCTTGGGAGATGGACTAAAGAAGCAGGTTGTCAGGCCCGTGAGAAATCTCTCAAGGTGAGAGAATTGTTGGGAATTAATTTTCGAAGGTGCTAAACCATAGCTATAGGGCTATGATACTTCCTGTCCGGCCTATTGCTGAAGCCCAAAAAGGAAGTGGGGCAGCCGAGGGACTATTGAGTAGAGAAGGGGCACACCTCCTAGGGTGGTACATGCATGTGGGGACTGAGGGACTTTAGGATGTTAGTTTTAGTTGACACCTATGATAGAGTCCTTCTTATTGTCTGTGATACATCATCCTGGTTAGGAATCCCTTTACCCAGATGGAGTTTAGTCCCAGCTTAGGGGTGACCCACTGATGAGAGTGATGAGTACTGCGATCTAAGGCTGGGAGTTTTGTGGAAGGTATTCATGTAGTTGGTGATATTCTTACCAAGATAAGTGTCAATTGTATGTTAATTTATATGTTGCATTATTATTTATGTGTTATATTTATGGACATTTCATGTCTATGATGCATGTATATGCTTACTATCATTTCCGTATAAATCTATTCATTTACATTATGTATTTATTTGTTTAATTTTTATATATAAAGTTCCGCAAGAGTCTTTGTGTGTATATGTTTTTAATTGCATTACAACTCAAAATTTTTATGTGGCATAGCCTAGTTGGGTGTTGGGGATGTTACAATGTGGTTTCAGAGCATATAATCAATTTTTGGAGTAGCATGGTCCAACCTGGGTGGTCGAGGATGTTACAGCTGGAATGGAATCTCCCAAAGCCTAAAGTGATGAAGTCCTGAAGCGTCGTATATGATGTCACATGATGATGTCATGTGGAGTGACGTGGGCCTACACTAAGTCTACCATGTGTCACTATTTTTGTACTTTTGACAGACACTTATTACTATTTGGGACTTGGAACGTGTCTCTCATCATTTGGGACACGTGTCACTACATTAATTGATTGACAACCAAGAAAAGGAGATCATCATATTCATTGGTTTGACGTTTGGGTATTTTTAAGTGTTATAAGGTAGAGTCTTCTGAAGTCCGAAGCTTCAGAGTGCCAGAGTTGTTAAAGAAATATTTTCCTCACTCTATGCAATCTTGTAGAGAGGGACTTATTCCATTTCCCTATGTAGACTCACTTTCCTTGATTGATAAATCCAAAGACAAAAATAAAAAAATTTCCACTTGTACGCATCTTGCACACTATACAAAAAGCGTATACGTAGGCTACTCCACTACAACCTGTGTACATCGAGATTTGTGCCAGAAAATAAAAATTAAATGTCGGGTTTCCATGTCACGATAGGAGATCTATGATCCTTGGCCTTCCATATACTGGAAACATTCCGACTCGACCCTTCAGTTACATTTTGAAGGCTATAAAGAGCCCAATTCTGAGCTATGGAAAAAGAGAGAGATAATTCAACTTTGAGAGAAAAGTTATTTTGGAGAAATTATTACTTCATATTGAGTCTGCATACCTTTGTCCTTTAAGTCTGAACATAGTGTTCAACCCCAAAGCTCTTCCCTTATTGATGGAGAATCTCATTGTCTCCCTTCTATGAGCTTTCCTTTGGTGGAGGATTGAACTAGTGGAGGCCCAACTTGAAGGAACTTGTCTTCTCGTTTCCAAACCGTGCCGACACGAAAGTCTGTAATATTTTCACTTCTACTGATCATTTATTAATAGAAATACTCTGTTCCCATCCAATTGATATCTTGAAAATATATGAGTTATTATCCATGGGCATGTTTGTTTTGTATATTAACGGATTATGCTATCTAATGTGCTAAACTTTTATATTATCACTATATGTTTGCTTCGCTTGTTTGTTGAGAAATTGTTGTAGGTATAAAGCTTTGGGTAAAAGTGCTCAGCGGTGGACATCTTCAAACATCTATATGAGGTAGGTCCTTTTCTTATCTCACTTGCACATTAGTTTATATAGCTTGTTTATGGGATAGAGTTGATTTATGTAGTCATAAAATGTCTATTGTGGTTTACCCTAGCCATAGAGATATTTTCCTCATAATAGAATTGGCGACTATATTGGGGATAATATCTTCTTTCTTAGGGTTCAAAGTACTTTTCTCTTTAGATTTCTCTCATTTATATTGTAGTTCTTTTCGTAACATTGCTTGACAACTCTTGTTCACTCTGGGTCTAAGTTTTCATCTTTCCTCCCTTGCCTGGCCTTGTTTTAAAGTATATATGCACATTTTTCCTTGACAATCATGTATACACACGTGTTGTATTACTGCAAGCTGCATATATACGCTATGCTTTCCTGAATAGTCACATACACCTCTTTTCCTTTCCCGTTTGCTTGTTCTGGTGTTTACTAGGTGGGATTTGATGCTTGTTGATCCTTCTTGGGTCTCTATAGTGCCTGTTGAGTGCCCGTGGGATGACAGGAAACCCTCTTTTGGTTGAATTTTTGGGCAAAGTATTTCTCTTCATTTTTATTTTCCTTGCACATTGGGTTGCGTGTTTTTCTGCTTGGTATCCTGCTTGAGTTATCTCTTTTTTATACACAGTAGGGTTATATATCAAGTTATTTTTCAGTCCATGCATTTTCAGTTTTAATATATTGAAAATACAAAAAAATAGGCATTTGCATTGCTTGGCATTTTTGTCTTTGAATCTCTTTCATTATCTTAGTGCGTATAGTGAAAGATTGCATTTTTACTTATGAATTGTAGAGTTGAATTTGAAAATTGCATCATTTTTTAGAAGCATATCATTCATCGAAAGTTGAAGTTATAACTTTGCATTACTTTCATATTTACTTTTCTTGCAGAGTCATAACTCCATGAGTTTCATTACCATACCTTTTTGGGTAATCATGGCCATAAAATCAGCGCTATAATTTAAAATTTATTAGTAACGATTTTATTTTCTAGGGTGCACAAACTAGCCTAGAATTTAGTGCCTTGGAATAGGATTTTTGTGAGTAAACTTATCCAAGGAAATTAAATCAACATATGTGTCTAAGTCAGGGAGTGGAGAAATCCATTTTATAATTGGTAAGATCAGGAGGTCACGCGAAGTTGGTTGAAGGGATATCCCCCCGATATCTTCCTAGCGTCATAGATATTTTTGGGGATCTATTCATATCTAGGGATCTTGTTAGTGCCTTTACCTCCATGAGAGGTGGTTCTTTCAAGGTTTCAGGCTTTTCTACTCTGCCCATATGGTGGACTTGACTTATGACTGCTTGCCTGTGCATAGGTTATAAAGTGGTTTATTAGTTGCTCGACTTAGGTGTCTCATAGGTTAATTGTAGGGGTTATTCTGCAGGTACCCTATGTTAGATAAGGGTTGGACAACACACAACCTTTATGGAGGATTACCTATCCATGGGGATTTGACTGACTGGTTGTTAAGCCCACGAGGGACTTTATAATTGATTTTGTTACCTTCGATCTTTAGTAGGTAGTCTCAAGCCCCTCTTGGGTGAGACATACCTCTTTAGGGAGGGAGGCCACTCAACCACTTTACCCCGTTTGCATGCATATTGTATGCTTGACTTTTGGTGTACTCTTTGATTACTAGTTGGCCTTAAGAGTCTATACTAAGTCCTGATTATGAATAGTGGAGTCTCTTTGGCTCCCTCCTTTACTGTTTCTTACCCCATGATGCCTACTCAGTTCATGGGGATGAATAATCTTGTTTCTTATAATGGTATGTAAAAATTTGGTACTCAGTCCACGCCTTGGGTCTCTAGTCATTCTCCTATTGATATGCCTTCACCCTTGCAATCCTCTTCCTGGTCCACTTATATGAATCCTCGCATTGGATCCGGGGGCACCATGGCCCCAATGCCTACATATTCGTTTTATATGATTCATGTACTTCAAACTTCCTTTATGATGGGAGGTTGGAACCTCCCCTCTTTTGGATCCAGTCCTGGTTATGCTCTTTCAGGAGCCAATACTCAGGTGGGTGCTTATTGTACCTACTACATTCCATCCATGTATTCGCCATCCACCATGTTGGTTCCTTTGAACACTTTTTCCATGGCGAGTCCTCATGTATCCCTAGGTGTTTTATACAGGAAGAATCATTTTTACGGTTTGAGCTACCCGCTTCATGGGACACTTCACAAGGGGACAACATATATCCTCACTTGAATAGTCCTTATCATACTTTCATCTCTCTTCAGACTTCGGTGATGATGCCCGTTCAAACTTCTCTAAATCAATTAAATGGAGGATATACTACCTTTTCGGACAGGGACAGGGGGTAAAATAGGACCCTTCCTGGCCTGCAATGTTTCAAATTCAATCTTTCCCTGGACTTTGGAATCAAATGCCACAACTCATTACCAATCCAGTCATTGTCAGTCACACTGGAGCTCCATCACCAACCTTTTCCCGTCATGTTGGACATGGGTTGAGAACTTCTATAGGTTATGTTGACAACCTATACCCGACCACTGCGAGACATGCAGGGGGCACCACTTTAGTCACCACCAGTCATATCAATGCCACATCTGCGACCTATGTATATGATGTAGGATATTACTCTCCCACCTTTGCCTGTCACATTGATAGTATGTCACCAGCTGTTGTGAACGACACTCGAGGTGTTAGGGTCCTAACCCTCACATAGGTAGAAAAATATATTTAGATTTAATAAAGGTCAATATTAATAAGGCCTTTCAATAAAATAGAATAAGTCAGATGTAACAAGACCTAATAGAATCTTCTGCTTCTAAAAGGATCTTCCTCTAGATGTTTCTTTTTAGTATAAATAGGATTCGAGGGTATGAGAACCCTAGCTTAGATATTATTGTAATAGAGGTCTACTCAATTGGAGGCTGCCCCCTCGAAGAGGCCCGTGAACATTGCTTTCAGATTTAAAGTGTTATTTCTGTTGCTATTCTTATATCATTTCAGTGTTATTGTGGTGAATGTTCTAGTTATATTGCTGTTATTCTGCCATTACTAGCATTTTATTTCTGTTTTGCATACATTTTATATATGTTATATTACAAGTGGTATCAGAGCACTTTCCTCGGCAGAAAGTGTGGGTTAAATTTTTTTTTAGGGTAGAGACGTATTCCGGTGTATTTAAGCCACAGAGATCTGTCCTTATGTGCATAAACTCGTGGTTGAGGGATTCATACACACAAGAAATACAAGTGGTACTTAAGCGCACATTTGTTGGCCACCCTTGTAACCCCTTTTGGTACCCCTTCGAGTGGTAGCGCATTAGACAACACCTGTGTATGAATCGACCTAGATTACCTGAAGCCTTCTTTAGATAAACCAATCGACCGCCTCACTGCTATAGTGTCACCGAGAACAACACTCGAGAAGATACTCTCCAGTACCTAGGTAGTCGGGTAGTACGACTAAGGGTACAGTCTATCCTCCTTAGTTAGTGCCCTGACATATTGGGCCAATTACTACTATTGGACCCCACACGTATATTAGAGAGCTATA
>JASDQU010411926.1:0-10456 GCA_032191745.1 Picea mariana | reverse complement strand
CTGAAACTATTGGGTTTCCTGGGTTGGCATACTTTACAATTTTAGGTGTTTCAGAAATATAATTTGACAGCTGTCCTACTAGATGTATTGTGGGTGGATCTTTCTGTTTTCGACCTGGTTTCTTGATGCAGAGTTATTTGATGGTTTTGGCATAGATGGGAACATCTTTGATTGCCTGTAACAATGGAATATTAACACAGACATTTCTCAGTTCAATCATAATGTCAAACTCAGATTGTATAATTGGTTTTTCAATGAATAGCCTCTCAAGAAAAGGAGGCTTTTTGGGAACCTGAGGTTGTGTGTTATGCTGTGATTCAGATTCTTTCTGTTTTGGAATGATAACGTCCTGCAGGGGTATCTCAGTTGATAAATTATCTGCAGGCTCATCTTCATGTTCTTTAATGATTACCTTTGGTGCTGTCTTTGTTATGGGTTGTATTTTATTTAAAATTCTCCCAGATCTCAGCTGTACCTCTTGTATAGAAACAGGGTTTATGTTGTAAGCTGGATAGTTCTGGAAATCAACATTATGGAGTGGTAGGGGTGGTCTTTGGTTCGGATTTGGAATGGGTTGAGCGGGCAAAATGGTAGGACGTGGTGGATTCTGAGGCTGCTGAGGACTTTGTGGAATGGGTGGCAATGGAGGTGGAGTAAAACCAGGCAATAATTGTTGTAATGGAGGTGGAGTAAAACCAGGCAATAATTGTTGCAAATTTGGAGGATACTGCATGCATGGATTCTGGGGCATTGGTACTGCATGCTGCTGTTGATTATTTCCAAAGTTCGGATTTCTCCATCCCTGGTACCAAGGTTGAGCAGGGACATTTTGTGGAGGCCATCTTGACCAGTTCCATGGATGTTGTTGTTGAGAGAAGGGTGTATAGTAGCTGGAAGGTTGTGGGGATGGTTCTTGGTATGCATTTGCATTTGGATTTCTAGGCTGCCAAGGCTTCTTAGGTGCAGATGAAGTCCCTGGAGCTTCCCCTCCCTTGAATATTGCCTGCAATCCAGGTAAGGATGGGCAGTCTTCTGTTTTATGATTTTCAGTACATATTGCACATACAGAAATGTTGTCCAAAGGGCATTCTC
The DNA here is from genome assembly GCA_032191745.1 of Picea mariana. Taxonomy (NCBI): domain Eukaryota; kingdom Viridiplantae; phylum Streptophyta; class Pinopsida; order Pinales; family Pinaceae; genus Picea; species Picea mariana. Next base: position 9,364 of record JASDQU010411926.1, on the reverse strand, counting down.
GTAAAGGATGTCTTTTTCTGCATTTCGGGCAAAATATGCTTAGGACAGGGTTTTCCTCTTCTTGCTTCTTCTTAATCTTCAAAGTGTCTAACTGAGAGCCAATTGTCCCTAACAGGTCTGTCTTAAAATTTTCCAAAAGGTTTCCCAGTTCGACTCTAGTAACCCCACTAGGTGTGGATGTCTTGGCATTTTTGTTGACCTGTTCTCTCACACTTTTTGCAGATTTCCCTTTACTTCTTGAGTAAGTTCTATAGAGTTCACAAATTGTTTCAAATTTTTTCTGATAAATGTCTCCTGAAGCCATTAAATTGAGGGTATCAATGTATTTCTCCAAAACTTCTTTTAAGAAAAGAGTCTTGACTGCTTCATCCTGGAGATCATTATATTTGGATTTTTGAAGGGTAAAGGTAAATCTCTCTAGAAAATCCTCAAGGATTTCTTCATCTTGCTGTTGCATTTTGAAGATTTCATTCTGAGAATCCTTGGTTCTGCAATAGTCATGGTACTTCTTTAAAAATTTTGTCTTCATATCTTCCCAAGATCTAATGTTGTATTCTCCTAAACTCATGAACCAACGTAGTGCAGAATCTTTCAGGGTGGCAGGGAATAATTTCAGTTTATGTGCATCCAGGAGATAGTTATAACTCCTGCACAGGATGTCAAACTCGAAAAGGAATACATCTGGGTCCTCACTGTTTTTCCCATGGAAGGTTGGTAGTGCTGAAAGTGGGATATTTTTCATGGTGACATTCTGGACTAAGTCCAAAATAGGAAATCCAAAGGTGGTTTCTTATGGTAGCTCATTCTCTGCTTGTTCTTCACCTTCATTTTCAATATGAAGTTCCCCATGTAGGTCTCTCCCTCTTTCTCCCATGGTAAAAGGATTGCCAAGAATTGTATAAACAATCCTGTCTTTCTTTAGTGAGGGTGTAAAATCCCACCTTTCTGGATTCTTTTTGTCAGAAGTGTTATCTCTTATTGGTCTTTTTTAGGATCTTATGGCCTTTGATTTCACAGCTGTAGTTGTTATCTGTGAAATTACAGAGTTAGGGTTCCTGAGCAGGTCGTGTATTTTCTCTGGATCAACTGTGTCATCCAGGGCTGGATCACCAAGATTTTGAGTTTTCTGATGTATGGTGTTTCCTGGTTCTAGGTTTTGTTCTACACTTTCCTTAGCCAGAATTTCAGTCTCAGTTTACATTGCTCTTTGGGTGGAGGTTTCTTCTTCTTTTTGTGGTTTTATATTTTTCCTAAATCTACCCCTAGGATCTCTATTTCTCATGAAGTCATGCTAATTGAAATGAAAGAACTAAGATTGAGTTTCAGAGTACTTGTGATAACTGATATGTCGGTTTTCACCCTTTTTGTTTCCACAGCTGCTCTTACTATCAACCTGCTAACACACCAAACCAAGCTAAGTGCATTCTAAAATTAATCAAGACAATTATCTTCTTACCTTTTAAACAGCTCCCCAACAACGGCGCCAAAAATGTCAGGCTGCTAAATTGAAGATTTAAATGACCTGAAACACTAAATTGTCAAACCAGGGTTGGTAAACTTTGAGCTGATACACTGTATGTGCAGGTAAGCTAATTCCTATCTAAAGACTATCCTGAAGAGAAAACATAAACTCACTCTGAGAACTTAAATCTTAATGACGATATTGAAACTTAGCATTCCCTATTTAAGTCAGCAACAGAAAACAGTCTTATGTTTAAATGCTGGTGCTTCTATTTCCATTCATAAGTATGATTTCACAAGCTTATTCCACCACTACTTTTAATCATTTATCATCACCATTTCTATTCAAGCCACAACAGAAAGAGTGTTTCCTCAAATGCATTTAATCTGGTTATCAAAATCAATCTAAAGTTGTCTACAGGAAAACATAGTACTACTCTACCTACTGGTACCGGAAGCTTCCTTTGATTTAATTGTAATATAACTATTCTAAGTAAGCAGGGTCACTAACTATCTAATAAAGCAAAACTCACTTAATCTCTAAGTAATGTTCGAATAAAAAACTGGAAGCCAAACAAACCATGTTCATACTCTAAACCCTACAGGCATCAGTTATGCACTCAATACTCAGCAACGTCAAAGGTAACAGTAYGCTGGAATGATTCGGCTGAAGAATAAATAAACACAGTCTTGAAACAACTAAATCTATGACACACTATGCGCTGTAGATATACCATTCATGTAAGCAAATGTTAACACACTGAAACAACTAAATCTATGAACGTTAAGCTACCTTGTATGCAAGTTCTAAAACACTGAAATGAACTAAATCTGAAACAGAGTAACACAACGACTTGCACCGGTTTGGCAGGCCCAACCAAACGGTACAAACACCGGAGGAAAGAACCAGAACTAACTAAAGCATTCTATGCAAACATTGTATAATCTTTACGCTCCATTAACTCAAAAAAGAATACTTCAAATCGTATATCAGTCGAATAACATAACGTAACAGCAGTTTGTATTCAAAAACATCTGTTCACGATGGAACATAATCCAACCCAGTCTCAGGAGTGATCTTGGGTTTATATATAAATCCTGTCTTTTTTTAACAATCTAAAGCAACAATACCTAAAAAAAAAATGGATCCCTCGATCCAGAAATTGCTTGGAATCAAGTTTTAAACGTACTTCACATCTTCGTGACACGTAGTGTCACGAAGTGTGAACGATGAAGAATTAACGTCCCAGTTTCATCATTAGGCCTTCCAGCACCCTGTGGGCGATGACTCCAGCTGTCATGCGAATCTCTTTGTCTCCCATTCGAATCATAATGCACAGATCTTGAGCGGCTCCATTGGTATCTCCATGGGTACGAGTTGGTACCTGGTACAGGCATCCTGTTCCAAAAATAGAAGTGGTACCTAACCCAAGCGACATTAGTCCCAATATCAATTTAAAGCATCAAAGTGCATAAAAATATCTTGAAATGTAAAGATACCTTAAGTAACCCCATTGAATGGCAGGGAGATATCAATTATGTCAAAACAAGGCCAAAAGGGTGGTACTGGTATATAAATGGAGGTCTGTGGAGTATAATATAGGAAAAAAACATGATCAAAACCGGAGACCAATAGCCCTATTGGTTGTAGCATAAATTTTATAACAATGAGATCAATTGGCTAATCAATATGCCCTTAGGGCACAATGTAGCTTGAAGCATGTAAAATCAAATTCCAAACTTAAACAATTCAATCTCCTTGATATCACGTTTACCAATGCATAATATTCAATCTCCAATGCAAGTAGATTATCACCTTATCTATTGGGTTATGGAGTCTTTTGCTTATGATATAGGGTTTATTACTTCTCTAGGGGTGTAATCCCTTTTACTCCCTAGAGAAAACAAACCTTAGCAAGGGAAATCTACAAGGGTGTAAGCCCTTTTACTCCTTGTAGCAACTTTTGAAAAATAGCCTTTTCAATGATAATAAAGATAAATCTTGATGGAGGGTGTATGCCCTTATAATCCTCCAAGGGTTTTGACAAATTAACCTTGAAATAAATAAGAAATCACACAAATTGCAATAATTTCTTACCTAATCCAAGATATAGCATGAAAAACCCTTACTTATCAAGAATATTCCACCACAATTGCCAAGAAACAAGAATGAAGAGATAGCACTATCCTTCCTTCACCAATACACAAGTATTCCATCCAAAATGCACCAAAGAAGAGAGAGATATAATTGCCCAAGTAGGGAAAAAATTTCATCCAAGAGTTTTATGTAATTCTCAAAACCATGATCATAAAATGACAATGAGATGACCTTTATTTATACAAGGTCATCTAACCCTAATTTGTCCACTTTAATTTTTCAACAAAAAAATGAAAGAGGGGCAACCCTCTAATTTGTCTTTACATTTTACAAAAATGAAATAACATTAAAATAAAATCCCCTAAGGGATGAATTCATGACCTAAAAGGGTGACGTTAGGCCTCCAAGAGAGACGTTGAGTCTCTAGGTGAAAATTGTTGGGCCTCCAAAGGCCATGTGTCACCTCKTCATGTGCTAGGGTGACAAGAAATGCATCTCTCTCCATCAAATCACATCACATCAACTTCRTGACCATCAAAACCCATCAAGAAAGGTGACRCCAAGGGATAGGGTATGACRTCCTAGGCCTCCAAAGGAAAACATTYAGGCRCAAGGRGCCTCAATGTGATATTCTCARTSTTTCCAAGTGCCTCCAAAGGCAACGTTCATCTTCCCAAGTGTGTAATGAGTGGGGGTGCATCATCCAACCTATGGGATTCAAGCCCCTACGAATTTCCAAGTGACTTGGTTCCTCCATGGAAAATATTTCACCTTGAAAGGTCATGCAAAGACAAACAAGTACACCCTCCAAGGGTCGACAAGTCACATGTGTCATGCCAACTAAGCCATATTTAATAAAAGAACCACCCAAGCATGTGCATCAATTCATCCCTTTTCAAAATAAACAAATTCTCAAAGAACTTATACAACTTTCCAAATCTAAGTATGGGAGGGTTGTCATGGTGCCCTATTAGGAAAATCAACCCCCAAGTCAATGAGTGTTTCCTAATAAGACCCTCTCTAAGTCATGTAAAATAGTATGAGGCAGATGGGGGCATGACTTCTGGGCATGGGGTTTTTTGACATAAAAGGGTTCATATTGTCTCATTTATGGGTGCATTTATAGAGGGTGTGTTGCATCCTCATTTTCAATGCAACCTTTTTCCAAGCCCTTTATTGCCATTAATTTATTATGGTATGAACATTGAGTACTATGTGTAATGGAAAGTAAAGAGTGTTGATGATTGCAGCTGCATGAGACATTCTCCATATTAAAAACCTGAGAGAAATCCCCTGAGAGGGGTGTGTGGTTCCTATCTGAGAAAAATATGGAATGTAGAGATGGACTCCTCATACAGAGAGTTGAGAACAACTCCAAATGATTCTCCTATGTAACATAATGGGAAAGGAGACCTATAGAGTTGGACGTTCCAGTGGCTGAGCACAAGGTGAACATGTGAAATCCCAAAGTGTTGGGTGCATCATCATGAGAACATAAATGAAGATTATGTATTATTCTCCTCTGAGCAGAGAGTTGATGAGAAACTCCAGATGAATATCATGTGTAATGCAGTGGGAAAGAATATCTGTTGAGTGGACGTGCCTATGGATGAGAAAAGGTGAACGTGATCCTAGTGGTTGAGCACTAGTGAAGAAGTGGTTCTTCTATGTAATGCAATGAGCCAGGAATATGGACATCCCTATGGATGTTCCCCTAGTGGATGAGCACTAGTGGGTGTATAATATCCCTTGCTATATTTTTCAAGAGCCAGACCTGCTTGTAACCCTAGTTGTAATGTAAAGGGTATAGGTCGACCCCACCTTATTATGATAGATAATTAATGTAAAAGATAATTAATCTGGTTATTATTAATTATATTGTGAGTTAGTGAGGTCGGCCCTGTTGTTCCAATAAACACTTCTATTGACAGATTCAGTCTAATATAAGTAAAGGTAAATTACCCATTGAGGAATCATATCTTTTGTGTGAGTTTGGAAATTTCAGCAAGTACATCTACTTGGGAAAAGTGTGCACCTCTCTTGGGAGCTAGTCTTCTAGGTTTTGTGAGCACCCTTTTGTGTGCTAGGTTTTCTTGGTGGTGAAGGTATTTATATTGAATAATATAGAAAAGGATTGGCTGGTTTTTCTTCCCTTGTTGAGAAGGGTTTCCCAGGATACTTCTTGTGTACTTGTGCATGGTGTTTCTTCTTTTGATCTTGGTTGCTGCAACAAATTGTCTATGGTTTAAGTAAAATGCTAAAATGGAATGAAATTCATGCTTAAGCCTAGATTATTGAAAAATAAACATGGTTTTAGAGCATAAGTCTTTAAGAACCCATTGCACAAGCATCTACCTGTCTCCTCTCTTTTCTGCAGAACCGTACGACCCTCCTAGGGTTTCCAAAAAATATGTATGGCCCTCCTTTCTTAGGTGTTTCAGCCCTTAATACTTGAATTCTGGGGATAATTTTTTCATATGAGAGTACATCCTCCTCCAACACACCTCTAGAGACTCTCGAAGTGACTTTTCGAGCATTTTGAAATTTTGGCCCTTGGGTTTCTAGGGTTTCACTAATTTTTACAGAAATTTCAGAATTAGGGTTTTTTCAAACTCATTGAAGGAGCTCTTTAGATCACTAGTGTTCTCCTATATTTAAAAGGATTATTGTTGGCATTCATAAGTCCAACAAAACCTAAAATTTCTAGCCTAGCTTAACCGTTAGGTTTTCTAGCCCAGTTGACTAGGGTTTGTGAAGAATCTAAAATTATAATGAACAAAACTATGATGGAAGATAAGCTTGATGGATAAAGAAACTTCAAGTTCTTGGAAGACAAGACTTCAGAGGAAGGCTTATTGTGGGTGATACGAAAATGTGACACTATGACTACCCTCTTCATGAATATGTCAAGAGGACAGAGATCAACCAGGTGCCATTGGAGAAATCATATCAACACCCTCAAGTATGCACTTGTATATATTGTTTGTATCATTTTCATAAGGGTAATTGCAGGAGGAAGGAACCTCTTTCTGAAGTCATGGATCCAGAGGGATCTCAGTGCATTCATAGGAACAACACACTGGAAGTGAAGACTCCAGGTTTGATTGTTGTAATTGTCATTACTCTAACCTATATTTCTAAAAGTTTGTTGCATTACAAGTAGGTGTTGTATATGTGACAACAATCCTTAAATTCTTTTGATTCTAGAGATGTACTCATTATTCTTGTTTTCTTGTTCCAGATAGGTTAACAACAAAGGAAGATGTTTATCCTTCAGATGGAGTCACTTGACTCAGAGGGAGACAAAACTATTTGAGAAATATGAAGAATAGAACCATCATTGAAGCAACCAATGCAATAATGCATGATCAGAATCCTTCTATGATTCTATGGGCAGAAACATGCATGACACAGTATATGTTCAGAACAAGAGCCTTCGCCAGACTTTGAAAAACATAACTCTTGAAGAAGCCTTCACCAGAGTGAAGCATGAGATTGAAAACTTCAGGATATTTGGGTGCCCAGTGTATTTTCATGTACCCAAAGAGAAGAAGTCCAAGCTAGACCCTTCATAAAGAAAGGATATGTTTATGGTATAACAATGAATCTTTGAAGACATTCTAGATCGACATCCCTAGTCAGAGATAGATTGAGACAAGTAGAGATGTTGTCCTTGAAGAAAAGATAGACTTTCAAAAATCCAGAGAATCTCAGATGGAGATTGACAGTGAGACAATACCTTCTCCCCCTTCGGCAGTTCATAGGGAGACAAAAATTATTCCAGCTGATCCAGTTGCTCTAGTTGATATGTTCAAAGATATTTCAGTAGGGCATAAAATGCCTATCTAGGCTCACTTTGCAGGAGGTAGAGAAACATACAATCCTCTTAAGACACATCCTGAGAAATCAAAAGAGATTTTCGAGCTATCCTTCATTCATGATCCACTTCATTGATTCTAAGACTCATTGTCTTGGAGAAGCAACAGGAGAACATGTATGGAAATATGCCATAACAAAATAATACCAATATATCTTAAAGAATGATGTATAATATATTGTTCATAGACCAGAAGGGAAGTCTTTGGTGACTTCCAAGTGGATCTATAAGATCAAGCATGCAGCCAATGGAAGTGTCAAGAAATACAAAGTGAGATCTATAGCCAGATGATTCTCACAAAAAGAGGCAGTTCTCTATGATGAGACACTTGATTATTGATGAGTTTGGGTTTCAGCAAGAGTGTTTTTTATCAAAACCTATATTATTACAGTTTTGGTGATGAGAGTCTGATTTTGATGACTTATTCAGAAAGCCTTGTTGTTGGATACAAGTAAGCTTTGACTTCTGATTTCAAGATGAAGGATTTGAGTATGATGCACTACTTCTCGGGACAAGAAGTATGACAGAGGACCAATGAGATTTTCCTAAGTCAAGGAAAATATACTGTGGGAATATTAATAAAGTTCAGTATGAAAAAATGCAAATCCACGCTGATGTATTTGAATAAAAAGATTGATGATGATTCAGAGGAGACTGATCCACAGTTTATTGGATCACTGATGTATCTGGCTAACACCAGACTTGATTCATGCCTTGTAATGAATATGCTTAGACAATTCATGATTCAACTGAGACAGACTCACTTGATAACATTAAATCACATATTGATATATGCCTCTAGTGTGAACTTGAGTTTGCATGATATGCATATACAGATTGAGTAGAGAGTACAGTGGATCGGAAGAGAAATTCTAGTTGTTGTCTTACCATAAAGGTTGTCATGGTATCCTGGTGCACCAGGAAACCAAATATCTGTGGCCTTGAAATACCACAAAAGTAGAGTATGTATCATTGAGTGTGCGAAGCAGTATGACCTTACAAGATTCTGATAGATTTACTTGATCATGAAATGATAACTAGAGCTATGTGTAAAGCTCTTTGAGAACCCAATGTTTCATGATAGATCAAAACACGTTGAGATAAAATATCATTATATTAGAGACATGATGGAGAGGAAAATAGTACACATCCAGTACCTTCCTAGTCATGAGAAAATTGAAGACATATTCACCAAATTAGATTGGTGAATGATACATCCCTAGTTGAGAGGGAGTGTTGATAACTACAACCAAGAAAAAGTTCAAAATAAATCCCTGTTATGCTTGGTATTATGAAGAATGCCTCCCTAGATGAGAGGGAGTGTTGATGATTGCAACTATGTGAGACATTCTCCAGATTACAAACCTGAGAGAAAGCCCCTGAGAGGGGTGTGTGGTTCCCATATGAGACAGAGTTGGAACGTAGATATGGCCTCCTCCTTATAGAGAGTTGAGAAGAACTCCATATGATTCTCCTGTGTAACGTAGTGAGAAAGGATATCTGCAGAGTTGGACGTGCCTATGGCTGAGCACAAGGTGAACGTGTGAAATCCCAAAGTGTTGGGTGCATCGTCATGAGAACATAAATGAAGATGATGTATTAGCCTCCTCTTAGCAGAGAGTTGATGAGAAACTCTGTTAAGAACCAAAATAAATCTACAAATATAATCACCACAAATACTAAATACACAATAGATCCAGAGAGCCAAATAAAAGAAACCACACTTTATTATTACCAAACCCTTGAGGTAGGGAAACACCATACAATGGATCCTATTATGGAAGGGATCCTCTCCTGTTCACTTGCCTCTTCGAGGGGGCAACCTCCTAATGAACTTCAGCTTCAAATACAATACTTCTCTTCATGTCTCATTACATTGCTTGAACCCCTTTATATAGTGTTATCGTCACCTAAGAACATTCTAGAGG
>JASDQU010411925.1:0-10450 GCA_032191745.1 Picea mariana | reverse complement strand
TTGATGTATGCAAATGTCTGTACTAGACCGGACATTGCACATGCAGTGGGAGTTTTGAGTAGGTATATGTAAAAACCAGGGAAGGATCATTGGATAGCAATAAATATGGTCTTCAGGTATTTGTGTGGCACTACCAATTATGGATTTTGCTACCAAGGAAGACTAGGATTGGACAGAGTGGTGGACATACATGGCTTTGTTGATGCAGACTGGGCTAGAGATCTAGATCACAGAAGACCTACAAGTGGGTATGTGTTTAAGCTATTTGGAGAAGCAATCAATTGGATGAGAAAAAGACAGGTTGTAGTGGCACTCTCAACTACAGAAGTTGAATACATGGCAGCCACTCATGCAAGAAAGGAATAAGTATGGTTACAAATATTGTGTTCAGGTATTGGATTGGTACAATAAGAAGTGAGATTAGATTGTGATAGTTAGAGTGCAATCTTCCTGGAAAAGAACCCAACTTATCATTCGAAGACAAAGCATATTGATGTTCAGTATCACTTTGTGAGAGACATGGCTGAGGAAAAGAAAGTGTTGTTGGAAAAGGTTGACACTTTGAAGAATGTTGCAGATTCATTGACAAAGTTTGTAAGCACAGAAATGTTCTCCTGGTGTAGAGTAACAATGGGCATTTCTACCCTATATTGTTGAATATATAATATTGGGACCCCTAGGTGCAAAGAAAACAACGAGTGGGAGAATGTTGGGTATGTGTTATATTCTTTGCATGTGTGTGTGTGGGCACGTCAGATTCGACAACTGTGTCTGGCAATCCCTCGTAGTAGTGCTATGTTTGTGTTGTGTGTGTCGGGTGCTTTCCTAGGGGGGTCCCAGGGAGGGCAATTATGTCCCCCCGCCTCCAAACCCCCCAGAAGTTGAAATGGTCATTCCCCTGAATGCTCTCATTGGCTTCTCTTCTCTCTAAACCCTCAAGCTAATTGGTTACATTAAGCATCGAAAGGTCATCATCCTCATTGACAGTGGAAGCACCCATAATTTTATTCATCATTTCATTTCACAAGAAACTAATTGATTTATCCGAGCAATCAACAAATTTCAAATAATGATTGCCAATGAAGGGTCCGTGAAATGTGGGGGGCATTGTGAAAATGTGCATCTCCAAATTGGTCAGTACCACATGAAATCTCATATGTTTTCTATCGCCATGGGTGGTTGTGACATTGTGTTGGGTGTCGAATGGTTAAGGACTCTTGGCCCCATTCTCATGGATGTTAAGGAATTAACCATGAAATTCAACCAAGAGGGCCAACAGTATAAGTTCCAAGGAATCACAGTAGGTTCCCCTAAGATCATCAATTCTCATCGCATCGAAAAGCTCCTAAAAAAAGGTCATTCCAACATTATTGCACAACTCCATTCCATTCAAGCCATTGATACACCCTCTATGTATCCTAACCTCCAATCCATCATTTCCAAACATCAAGCTATTTTTTCCACTCCCTAGGCACTTCCCCCTTCCTTTGGTGTTCATGATCATTCCATTCCCCTCATCCCCACATCCTTCCTCCCAATGTTCATCCTTATCATCGTCCCTTTGACCAAAAATATGAAATTGAGAAAATTGTTCAAGAATTGCTCACCACAAGAATCATCCATCCTAGTACTAGCCCCTATTCTTCTCCTATGGTAATGGTACTTAAGAAAGAAGGCTCTTGGTGCATGTGTCATGAATTTCGTGCCCTCAAGAAACTCACCATCAAAGACAAATTTCTCATTCCTATCATTGATGATCTCTTGGATGAATTAATTGGTGCCCATTTCTTTACTAAACTTGATCTGTGTTTTGGCTACCACCAGATACGTATGAAAGAGGCAGACATTCCTAAGACTGCATTTCGAACTCATGAGGGCCACTATGAGTTATTGGTCATGCCATTTGTCTTATGTAATTCTCCCTCCACTTTCAAAGCCTCATGAATCACGTCTTCCATCCTTTTCTTCGTCATTTTGTCTTATTTTTATTTGATGATATTCTCATATATAATAAAACCTAGATATCTCATCTTTCTCATGTGGATCGAGTTCTCCATCTATACTCTCAGCACCAACTTCTCCTCAAACAATCTAAATATGATTTTGGAGCCTCGGAAGTCAAGTACTTGGGTCATATTATTGGCAAGGATGGTGTCAGGGTGGATCCTAAGAAGATTGAAGCTATGCAGGATAAGCCTCACCCCAAGACTCTCAAAACCTTGTGTGGTTTTCTGGGTTTAACAAGCTATTATTGCAAGTTTGTTAATAATTATGGAAATATTTTGGTGCATCTCACTACTCTCCTTAAAAATAATTATTTCACTTGGACTCCAACAATTGATCATTCATTTCAAGCCTTGAAGGAGGCTATGTGCACCACTCTTGTCATATCCCTTCCTATCTTCACAAAGACCTTTTTCCTAGAATGTGATGCTTCGGGGAGATGAATTGGAGCAGTCTGTTGATGGGAAAATTTGACATGCCGTCAACTGGAAGAATAGATCCAGTCCGGGGTTGTCTAAATAACCCAAGTCGTTTGTTGTAACCTATTCTGACGAGTTTAATGGCTCTGTTAGCCAACTAAGGTCCTAAAAATAGAAAAATGAAATAAACTAACTAAAGAAAATATTCTAACAATTGACACAATAATTACAAATATTTATCTAAGAATGTGAATATACAAATGATTATGAACATTTTATATACAATTTACAAGGTTTGCATGAAATCTTACGAAAATGATTGTTTGATAAGGTTTCTGAATCAAATATGAACAACACTTCTTTTTGGGTTTTTTTTAAAGATATTAAACAAATAAATACTAAATGAATACGATTGAAATAGTGACACAAAAATAGTCAAATCTAATTAATGTAATCATCGTTTCATTCATAAACAACTTAACCAAATAACACACAGAATAACATGTAGCTAATCAACGAAACTGGTATTATCTTTTTGTGTTGTATGATCTCTTGTCTGTACTGTTGTTAATGGAAATATATAACAAAACAATATTAGCACTTCCAAAATACATTCAAAGAAGTATTTGATATTGGAGTAAATTAATAACAATAGAAAGACATATAATTAAAAAATCTTGTGATCTTAAGATGATCAATATTTAAGAATGAGAGAAAACTCAGATCTGAATATTGATTTTATCCAACATTTAACATTAAGAATAAATTCAAAAATGATCAAATGATAGATCAATCACATATAAAAAATGGAATAAGAAATTATGGACAGCATATAACGTTTAACAGTATAAAAACACCATATGATGACAAGCTAAAGCTAAAATCAACCATAATAATATTCTCATGATACAACAATAATGAAAGAACGAAATGGAATAAGCATCACACAGGTCTAAAGCCAAAGATGAATTGCTTTCACATATTCTTTCTCAAAATCACATGCCCATACGGTAGTTCAAAAATGAATTTTTTGGAATAATAGACTCTTAAAGATTGAAAAAAATAATATATAAATGATAATAATTAACCATGTATTGATAAAATAGACTAAAGATAATTTAAATCAATGCATAATCAATTAATCAAAGAATATGAATATATTATAATGAAAATAAAACCATTTTACTCACAGGACAAAAGTCATTAAGCAACCTGGAATTCCATATTCTTCTTTGAAAATACTCGTCCATTCTCCCAAAGATTCCAGCCATCCGTTACTCCATTTGAAAAGAAGAAAAGTTTACAAAATAAATAATATACAAAAGACAAAGGATAAAAATCCTCCTCTCAATTTTCTGGATCCTTATGGCTCTGAACTTTCTCATATATTTATACAATGAGTGAACAATCTGGGCGTCACTAATAATTTTCACCACCTGAAATTTGTCTCATAAAGATACATCAATATCTCTCAAATCATGCATTTTTGGGGGAAATTTTCTAAGTGGAAGGTAAATGGGTCCATTTGGGAAATGGGTTTTCAACCGTTTCTTCAAATTTTTCACGGTTTGGCTACAATCAATCCTGCAAAATTGTTTGTTTGATCTTGACGCCTTTCCAAATATTATTTGTTGTTGCTCATAAAATTATTTGTAGCAATCCAATATTATTTTTGGATCAATCATCTTGAATATATTTGGATAATAAAATCAAGTCATGATCAGATATGTATCAAATATTTGATAATAGAAACCTGTGAAACAAAAAGAAACCTAAATTAATAACCTAAAAATTGTGAATAAAACAAAATCTAGAACAATAAAATCAAAAATGAATTTAAACTAACTATAAGTTCTAAACAAACATTGTTTATAATTTCCTTTCAAATATGATCTTAAAATTCTAGAAGTTTCAAGTTAATGGAGAAGAGAGAAATATTAATTTTGGTTTTTTAAAAAATCAAACAAATCATAGATAATTGTTTTTTATTATTATTATTTTTATTTTGAAATGAGATGCAAAATGAAAAAAAGAATTTAATTAATTAATATCACCAAATGATTTTATGAAAATGAGAAACCAAGATATTATTTGATGAAGTATTGAACCCATTATTCAAAATAGTCAAACTTGCTAATGAGCGAAAGAAAGAACACATAATCATAATTTAAACAAAAGTAAACAGTTGATAAAAATTAATGTTTTTGTTTAAATTGACATTTCTATGCTCATTTCTAAATTTTGACATATACTTTTGTAATGAATGTCTCATATTATAGTGAATGTCTTAAGTTTGTCCCAAAGCAAGCCAAGGTATAGAACTATTTGAAAATGTTGATACTGTAGCTCATCATAATTATCAATATTCTAATAGGGGCCCTTTAAATTTTGTAAAACTTTAGGGGGAGTTGTTGGGGCCCAACAAATGGCGACTTACTGGGTGAAGCAGTTATCTCTGATTTGGTAAGATTTCATCTCAGGAAAAAAAGAATAAGACTTTAGAAAAATGATTTAAGCTCCCTGAAATAAATTCACTCTAAGACCATATAGTATTATGATAAGCTCAATGTTATAACCAGACAATAGAATTTTCTTTGCAGAGGATTATAAAATGAAATAATGTCTTAATCAAAGAGTCACGATGTTTATAAAAGACCTTCAATACCGTTGACAGAGTCACTGCTGCCAGCAGGCATCCATAGCCTCGACAAGGATGTCATTTAACCCACTCAAATGCTTTAATCCCATCGAATATTTGTATCCACATGATGTATACTTCCATAAAAGTTAATTTAAAAACATATATCTGCTACCTCTCAACCCGGCATTGCTTCGTTGTCAGCAGGCCTGTTCAATACCCCGACGAAGTTGTCTTGGTATAATGTGTGCATTTACCCACTGTCAGCGAGCCTGTTCAGTACCCTGACGGGTTTACACACACTTCCCACATCAGTGCTTTCAACCCTCTTATGTCACTTTTAAATAGTAATACAATTATAGATTTATTGATGACAAAGAGAGAGGGGTGATACTGGAGATTAATTGCAATACAGATGAATAGTTGATCATGTTATTTATTTTCTTTCAAAACTGGAAGTTTTATCATGGTTTAGAGATTTTATATTTCCTTTAAGAAATCATCTAGAGAATGGGACAGCACTTAAAAGTTATTCCTTAAGAATATGGACGGCATAAAAAGTTTAAAGATCATCGTAATTCTCAAAGATTTAAACCATATCTCTGGTGTAATACTATGGAAAAGACAATTTGAGGACAAAATGAAAATGACAATTGACTTAAAAATCAATTGTCTGAGCTATATCTCAATATCAAGACCTTTTTGAATTATTTCAAATTGCTTGAAAAAACACAAGTCTTAAAATAAATGCTTCCTTCAACAATAGTTTTTTGATCAGAAATATATTGATTCAACAAGAAATATAAGAAGAAAACTCATTCAAATCAATCAAAGAAAACAAGAAACACACAACAAACCAGATCAAATTTTATTAATGGGATTCAAAATCAGAAATACACAAAATCAAAACAACAAAAGAAAACTTTTCAGGAAACAATTTTGGCCAAAGATAAACTTGAGATTTTTGATCCACTAGCATCTTACTATAAAATAAATAAAGAACTAAATCATATAAAATATCATGTGCGAGCAAGTTCTTTTCTTAAGATAGTGATGCATGAGATGCTACTTTGACCAAGCATTATTATTAAAAATAGAAGAGACTAAAAGAAAATAGAAAAATTCTTATTAAGATGAGTGCAGTCCTACTTGTGGCACCTTGGGTCGGGATTGAATTGATAGTTCAAATTTACTTATCTCTTTACTTTCCATATAAATTTTTCATGACAATACTGCATTTTCGAAAAGAAATATTCAACGAAAAGCAGAGAGAAAAAGATTTAAAGTGGACTTCCCTGACAACATTCATATTATGGTTCTCTTGGTGTACCCACTTGTGTTCATAACTACATTATTACACAAAGAAATATTGAAAAATAAAACTAAAGGAAACCTACTCCTAAACCTACTCTAAACTACTAAATAGATCAAAACGTTAAGTAAAAACGTATTTCCAATGCAGCCACAAGAGCATATTCAATCCTGCAAGGCATAGAAAGTCGAAAATCAAAATAAAAGAATGTAGTATTTGCGGATACAAAAGAAATATTTTATGCTTACCTCCTATATATTCTTTTAAAAACAAAACAAGCACAACCTTACCATTATTTTGAAACTTCTTGATCTATGAATCCTCCAACCATTCTGCAATCTGGTCATGATATGAGTCATAATGGCATGTAAGAGTGTAAGTAAGTTTGGAAAACTTGTCAATATTAAGGGGACCTGAAATAACCATCATCCATGTCGAAATGCCCCATCCTCCTAACAATTCTCCAAGTGTTCATCAATTTCTTCACATGGAGGATCTAAAAAAATCATGTAATGCTTACTTCCTAGATATTTAGGTAGAAACAAAGCAAGCACAACTTTATCTTTATTATGAAGATTTTTTAGATACGAATCTTCAAGCCATTCTAAGATCTTGTCATAAAAATTAGGATGAAAACTATGACTTTGATGAAATGGATACATCGATGGGAAACACATCATAAGAGGATTCATGACATCAGTTAGATTATTGGTTTGAACAATTCCTTTGATGAGATTAATCGTTTCAAATGTGAAGCATAAACATTAAAATTGAACTAATCAAAGAACGAATATGAAATGTAGAATATTCGATCTCCATAAGGATGAGTGCATTGTATTTTTCAAAAATAAATCGTGTAAAATCATCTTGCAACATGTCATTTTTCCATTCGAGTGACGAAAGTGAAAGAGCATCAAATCCAACTTCATAAATATTATATTTGGAATTAATTTCACCAAATTTTGGCATATCGAAAAGATTTGATTGTAATGGCAAAGAGTAAGATATTGTGGGTAAAGTATCAAGTCCGCCAGAATCTAAGAAGAGATCGGAATATAAAGAGTTAAATAAATCAGAAATGAACACGTGAAAATAATCTCTTGAGCTATGATATTTAACAATGGTATTCTCAATATATTCTTCTTCACTTTCCTTAAAACTTTCACTCTGTATTGATGATAAATTCTCCAACATAATATGATCATCTAAATTTGTCTCCTGTATGATAGATAATTCAAAACTTTCATGACAAACATCTAATTTTTCTTGTGGATAAGGTATGATTTGTGGATGAAGGTTTAAGTTTTCTTCTTCAGATTGTAGATTTACATCTCTAATCAGTTTCATAGAAATGTTAGAATACTTAAGATCATTTTCATCATCTAAGTGTTCTTGAATAACTGAATTTAAGTATTGATTAGAGCAAGAGTTAGAAAAATATGGATATTCACCTTGACCCAACATCAAATCTTCTTCCATGATGGTCGATGACTGATTATACAATGATTTAGAGGAAAAACCAATTTGATTGTCAGTAAGAACATTTTTAATAGATTCTACCTCCCTTGATTGTTCAAAATTTTCGGATGGATTCATTTCATCCTCCGAACAAAATTCTTCTCGCAATTGAGTGGTAGGATTTGCAACAGATTCATCATTCGCTATTGAATGTGACTAGATGAAAGGGATGCAAGAATCATAAAGGAGATTTAGTACAAATGACATGTCATCAAGATTAAATTTATAGAGAACATGATGGATTATTGTTGAAAAGTCTTTTGGAGATGAATTTTCATTGATTAGTAAAGTCTGAAATTCTTGACATAATTGATTGTAATCATAGTTTTCAAAAGCATCTAAAAATTCATCTACAAACTGAAACCAATAAATAATTTGATATGCTGGAAAAAAACTCAAACCAATGTTTAATCTGACCCCTAAAAGTAAAAGAAAACAATCTTCACAAAACCTTTAAATCAGAAATATCATGCTTGATGCATTTACACCAAAACTTGTTAATATGGTCTTTTGTAGAGACATTCCCCCCACCATCAAAGGTGAGTTTGGACAAGAGAGAGACTATCTTGTTGGGAATATCAGGTAATGAGAAGTGGAAAGCATGTTCCAACATAGTGATTTGGGGAGCCATGGGAAATTAATTAAATTCGAAAGAGAGACTCCTATAAAGCCAGCTTGTCAGTCTGGCCTACCTTCTAGTGCATTTCAAGATGAAACAAGAGAAAAAATTATAAATCTGGAATTATGACAGGTTGAGGGGTAAAACATTTAATCATTAAATTTACCTCGACCCTCCTTCTAGCGCCATTTGTTGACAGACAAATTTGACATGGCATCAACTGGAAGAATAGATCTGATCTGGGGTTGTCTAAATAACCCAAGTCGTTTGGTGTAACCTATTCTGATGAGTTTAATGGCTCCGTTAGCCAACTAGGGTCCTAAAGATAGAAAAATGAAATAAACTAACTAAAGAAAAGATTCTAACAATCAACACAATAATTACAAATATTTATCTAAGAATGTGAATATACAAATGATTATGAACAATTTATATACAGTTTACAAGATTTGCATGAAATCTTGCGAAAATGATTGTTTGATAAGGTTTTTGAATCAAATATGAACAACACTTCTTTTGGGGGGTTTTTTAAAGATATTAAACAAATAAATACTAAATTAATACGATTGAAACAATGACACAAAAACAATCAAAGCTAATTAATGTAATCATTGTTTCATTCATAAACAACTTAACTAAATAACACAGAGAATAACCTGTAGCTGATCAACGAAACTGGTATTATCTTTATGTATTGTATGAGAACTCTTGCCTGTACTGTTGTTAAGGGAAACCTATAACAAAAAAATACCAGCACTTCTAGAATATATTCAAAGAAGTATTTGATATTGGAGTAAATTAAAAATAACAAAAAGACATCTAATTAAAAAATCTTGTGATCTTAAGATGATCAATATTTAAGAATGAGACAAAAACCAGGTCTGAATATTGATTTTATTCAACATTTAACATTAAGAATAAATTCAAAATGATCAAATGATAAATCAATCACATATAAAAAATGAAATAAGAAATTATGAACAGCATATAACATTTAAGTATGAAAACACCATATGATGACAAGCTAAAGTTAAAATCAACCATAATAATATTCTCATGACACAACAGTAATGAAAGAACGAAATGGAATAAGCATCACACAAATCTAAAGCCAAAGATGAATTGTTTTCCTATATTCTTTCTCAAAGTCACATGCTCATACTGTAGTCCAAAAATGAATTTTTTGGGATAATAGACTCTTAAAGATTGAAAAACATAATATATAAATGATAATAATTAACCATGTATTGATAAAATAGACTAAAGATAATTTAAATCAATGCATAATCAATTAATCAAAGAATATGAAGATATTATAATGAAAATAAAACCATTTTACTCACAGGACAAAAGCCATTAAGCAACCTGGAATTCCATATTCTTCTTTGAAAATACTCGTCCATTCTCCCAAAGATTCTAGCCATCCCTTACTCCATTTGAAAAGAAGAAAAGTTTACAAAATAAATAATATACAAAAGAGAAATGATAAAAATCCTCCTCTCAATTTCCTAGATCCCCATGGCTCTGAACTTTCTCATATATTTATACAATGAATGAACAGTTTGGGCGTCAATAATAATTTTCGCCACCTGAAATTTGTCTCATAAAGAGACATCAATATCTCTCAAATCATGCATTTTTTTGGGGAAAATTTCTGCACGTAAGATAAATGGGTCCATTTGGGAAATGGGTTTTCAACCATTTATTCAAATTCCTCATGGTTTGACTGCAATCAGTCCTGCAAAATCGTCTGTCTAATCTTAATGCCTTTCCAAATATTATCTGTTGTTGCTCATAAAATCATTTGTAGCAATCAAATATTATTTTTGGATCAATCATATTGAATGTATTTGGATAATAAAATCAAGCCATGATCAGATCCGTATCAAATATTTGATAATAGAAACCTGTGAAACAAAAAGAAACCTAAATTAATAACC
>JASDQU010411923.1:0-10400 GCA_032191745.1 Picea mariana | reverse complement strand
GGGGGGGAGTCCAGAATAGTGTGGCGTGTGAAATGGGGCCCCCTCCTTTTCTATTGACTACCGTGTCGCAATTCCCCTCTGCCACCTGTACGCCACTTAACCGTGCGACGGGGCCTGTTCTCATTGGCTGTTCTCTAGCCTTGTTGGGATTTGTTCCTATTGGCCATTTGCTAACCCTGTAGGGATTCGTCCCTATTGGTCGGTCGCTAGCCCTGTCGGGGTTCGGCGGTTGTAGAGTTGAACGATTCGACATCACTGTAGCACCGAGGCGTGAAATACAAAAGACACTGTGTTTATTTGAACTGTGATCATGACCCGCAATCACATGGGAACGGAGAGAGAAAGAGCTAGCCTGCGCTAAGCCTCCATAGGTAATTTGGGGGTTTTGATTCTGCGGAAATCAACGAAAAAAAAATTGATTGAGGTAGTAGGTATGTGACAGGAGGCTAGAAAGAAACAAAATAAGAAATTATATGAATGGCTAGCATTGTCCAAAATAGGTAAGTAGGACTGAAAAGTACAAATAACAATATTGGTAGTAAAAAGAGTGTGGAAATGACATCCAACCTAAAGAAACACAGAAGAGAGTTCGACAAAAGAATGTGAACCCTATAGAAAAACTATATACAACACAATGAAATGAGCTACAGAGATATCCTAATTAATAAAGTGTTCTTTGGGGAAGATAAATGGGAAAAGCTCCCCTAGTATTTAAGATCAAAGATATCTTGGAGGAAGTAAAGAAGCTAGGAATATGGTCCCCATCATGAATTCAAGGATAGATGCTTTGGGTAACTGCCAGCATATATTGACCATTAGATGAAAGAATACTTGCCAGTCTAGGAGTAGTCCCAGTTGTTGAGATATTATTTTATCGATCTACTATTGTTTGCACAAATATCAGTTGTAGTTGTAGGCACTTGACGTCCCTACTCTAAATAATGATTGAAGCAGCCTGGTAGGTTTACGAGAAATTCAGAGTGACTAATGCTTGTAGGATTCCATGCACTAGAGAAATAGGGCTAGACATTTCTAGTAGGTATAATGGGAAAAGAACAATAAATTCCCCTAGAATCTATGAAAAGGTAGTTACACCTACTCTGGATTGCTTAGTGGATTGGGCAACTGATAATGAAATTATTTTCAGTCTACACCTGCTGAAGAGATCACAATTTACAAATCTGGTCCTCCCAAGTCACTAATGCTTGTAGGATTCCATGCACTAGAGAATTAGGGCTAGACATTTCTAGTGGGTATAATGGGAAAAGAAAAATAAATTCCCTAAGAATATATGAAAAGGAAGTTACAACTTCTCTAGATGTCATAGTGAATTGGGCAGCTGATAATGAAATGATTTTCAGTCTACTCCTGCTGAAGAGTTCACAATCAAAAATCTGGTCCTCCCAAGTGCTATGTTGGTCTATCTCTACTTGCATTCTAATGTGAGTGCACACTGAAATCTTCCAGCAAGATTAAGGCCATTCAAAATCTGCAGAAATTTTCTGCATGAAAGAACAACTTGGATCTCAATAGTTGAGAGGGGGAGAGCCAGGTTATCTGATTTCATTTTTGGGAAATATCCTTCCCTGATCACATTATTAATTCCTCCTTGAAATGGTGGAAGGCAAGGAGCACCCAAGAAAATACCAATGCTTTACAGTTTTCATCAAACTAAACAAAGAAAGCTAAAAAGTCAATATTTACATTATTTCCAAATTCATCTTTGAAATGTCATATTAATCTACCTCACTTTAGGATTTCCATATAAGGGAAGCTGCATATTCTTGGGAAAAAATTGCTAAGAATCTTCTGCATGAAGGGGGTTGCATTTTTTAATTTAAGGATCTTATCAGGTTTTTGCACTGGATTATTTTTTTTTTCGAAACTTTTATGATACTTTTAATTGCAATATGCACATTCTTATTATTTTTTATTTGTATGGAATATGTGTGTTTATGTCTTTTCCTCTTTTCAGGAAGGTCGATGACATCCGTACAACTTTTCCAACTCTTCCTAGTATCAAGGCTTGTATATCAAGTCTAAGCTTCTTGAAAAGTCTAAGCTTCTTAAAGTGTCTCTTAAGGAATTGGATATACTAATAATAGTTTTGAAGAATGTGGAGGCTTGGTGTTCCAAAACAGCCTTGTTACTGGCATCTGTTAATTTATTTCTCGATAGCCAGAATGGATGGGATGCAGTCCATGATAAAGACCAAGACATGAATAATCTTATGATGAAATTTATGTTACTTATGAATAATCTTTTGTTACTCGGCAATCATTTCAACATCTGAGGAAAATTTGTTACCCCTACACTTTAGAGGATGAGAACAATTGCAGTATTAACAGCCTCATCATTGATCATAAGCACATATGTTATTAAGATTTCCATGTCTCCAAATTATTAAAACATCTTTGATGGCTGTCAGAATTTGTAAGTGTTGCAAAACATCTTAATGGGAGAAGCTATAAGTTATGTCTTTATGGGGTAGAAGATTTTGGATTAACTTTATTTAGAGTGAAAGGGTTGCCTTCTCCTTTCCAGAAAGGGGATGTTATCTATATTGATTAAGATTATTATAGGTCTTGGAATTTTATAGAGAATAGTGATTTATACAGATTTGCTGAGGTTTTAAGAGAGGTTATGAGTGGAAGAAAAGAATATGACATGGATTTTGATCCACCCAACACTATCAAATGGGCAGTGCCCCTGATTAGCCAGGAAACAGTTATTCTAGATGGCAGTTGGATTTACAATTAAATGTAGAGCCTCTGCTAAGCTAAGAATGGATGATATTGTAGATCTTTTTGTTATGCATGACCCAAACAAAATACTGACCATGTCAGAAGTGGCTGCATGGGTGGAGCAACTCATCAGAACTAGCTCTTACTTATGTTTTTCTATCTATAATTGTGAGCATTCTTAACAAATTAAAGATTCTTGCTAGAAAAAATATTTTCCCTCAAAGGCAAAGCCAACTGGGGTTCTTTTGTCTAAAATTCAAGTTCAATAAGCATCTCATCTGCCTGAGAATATTGTGCTTACCTATGGCAATTATGGAGCCAATGCATGGAATATTATAAACCCAGGGAAGGATGACCAGCGTGATACCTCTATGCCTTGTATTTGTCCCATGATCAGCTTAATGATTCTATGCAAGAAGAATTTTTTCATTCCTAGAAGCTAAATCAGTTGATGTTATTAGCAAATGCTTTTGTCTGGACCAAAACCAACCATGGCTGGTGATTGAGAATCTTTGCTTGTGTTTGGGAGAAAATCAATTGACTAGAAGAATTCCTTCATAGTTAGGTCAGCTCCAAACCCTAGTATCCTTGGAGATCTATACAAATCATTTCACTGGACCTCTTCCTCTAGAGATTGGGAACAATACATCTCCAGAGCTTCTCGATGTTCACAATAATTGTCTGACAACTAGAATCCCAATTGATCTTGGTTATCTCATTAATAAAGAGCAGCTAGATTTCGGTGAAAATCACTTAAAGGTGCAATTATATCCCTTCTAGACAAACTAAAATACATCAATAAGATGAGTCTTTTCAATAATCTTTTATCTGGTAGCATTCCCCAAGCATTAAAGAATTGACAAAAGCTGACATTGCTTGATTCGAGCTGTAATAAACTAATAGTCTTTCTTCTTCCATCTCTTCTATAATAGGATCCATTACTATCTTGGAAATCAATCTCAACCTCAACTTGAATGCATTTACATTCCATATCCCTTAGGAAATTTACTTTTTAACACAGCTGCAATCATTGGACTGTTCACAAGAATATTAAAGTCCGTGTGGAAATTACAAGCTTGACTTCTTTGAATGTTTCTCTGGCCCACTTCCTGCAACACTCTTTTTTTAGAACCTTAACAAAGAGTTCTTTCATGGGTTATGTTGGGATTTGTGAGTCCCTTGATAGCCAAACTTGTTCTTTTCTTGAAATCCATCATTCAACCTATATTGGAGCAACCATTGTCCGTGTCTGCATTTTGTCTGGCATTATAGCATTGGCTTTGTGCTTAGCATGGTATTTAGTATTTAAAACAGGCAGATGATTTTGGCAGGAGTCAACCAAAGATGATTTTTCTTGGACCTGGACATGTATTCCCCTTTTCAGTTTCATTTTGTAATGTAAGTGCCAAGTGGATAGATTATCTCTCCATTTTTCTTGCTGTAATTGTGTTTGCCTTTGTTGAAAGTGTCCATTCTTGTCATATAATGTTTGCAGGTGAAGTGCACTTATATTAGGGAGTCACTCTCTTCTGGAAAAAGGGGTGGATAGGTTATTTTACTCTCCTTCTGAATACAGATTAGAGTTTTTTTATTCATTCACAAATTATTTTATTTTGTAGATCTTAAGCACACTATACAAACGTTTGTGAGGAAGTGTAAAAGATGCAAGATTTTTTCTGTAGCTTCACACAGTATACTGTTAAAAATTATGTAATAGATGAAGTTTGAAAAAACTTGACAAATTTCACAATACCTTGCAATCTACTTCGATGCTTTTTTTTTTAACTTTTTTATTTTGATTTGACGAAGATAATTTATTCTAAATTCTAATGTATTTCCATTCAATTGTATTCATTTTTAAGCACACTACACAAATTTTGGGGACAGTATGAGATGTTTGCAATGTTGATGAGTTTAGAAACATATACACAAATAATGTAGTTATATCTCCCTCTGATATATTTTGACTCAGAAAACCAAAATGAAATACAAAATTTCAATTTCATAATTAAATCTGAAAAAAGAGTGAGGCATTTCTGGTCATGGAAATCTACCTTTCCTTCTGTCATTGATAGGGCTAAGGCACTTGACATCTTTCTCCTCTTTCCACGCCCTCTTTATCCTCTGTTCGTGACCTCTCTCTCCTGGTTTTTTCACGCCCTAGTCTTTATCCTCTCTCTGTGGCTTCTTTCTCCATCTATGGTTGGTATGTTGTCACAGGGACTCTTTATTGTTGCGGGGATATGGATCAATGCATATTGGGCGTGGGGATATGCATAAACATATGGCTGTGGGCATGTAGGGATGCAGGGGTATGGAGTGCATGGATGCGGGGGTATGGATCGCGCGACTGGGATATGCATCAACAAATGGGCTTCGTTTTTGTTAAAATGTTTTAGGTTTTGTTTTTTTATTTATTTTTTAATTTATATATTTATAATATATAAATTCTATATTATATATATAATATATAATTTATATATTATAAATATATTATCAACATATGGGTCTGGGTTTTGTTATAATGTTTTATGTTTTGCTATTTATTTATTTTTTAATTTATATATAGTGGGTCTAATGGTTAAGAACATGTGTTTTCTCCTAAGAGGTCACAAGTTCAAATCTAGAGGGGGGTGGGTAGTGTAGAAATCAAACAATCAAGTTCATTTGTTTCAAACTCTAAGAGCATGAACTAGGTATTCTCTTTCCTACTCTTTTGTTGCATATTTTTGTAGTTGAACCCCTCCTCAATATAATTCAATGGATTTATTAGAAATTGTAGTAGAAATCAAACAATCTTTGTAGTGTTTCATATTCACCAGTGTTGCCTCTACAAATCCCCTAGTGATAGGGCATGATCAATTTCTCATTCACTGCACCCAATTTTCCTCTCATGCATTTATATGTTATCTTCTCCAACAACATGTGGATCCATAGATAAAAGAAAATGGAATTCTTTCATATTTACCTTTTGTAGCAACATGCACTCCTTTCGTATCCAAAGGATGACTAAGTTTCATGTCACATATTTTTTGTAGTAATGTCGACCTTTGTATTCCCCACTACTAAGAAAATTCACTAAACAACAAATAATACAAACTAGAAAGAAAATCTGTTGTTGTTGATTACATAGCCCAAGGATGCTCCTCCATGAAGCAATCATTCATAAACATAGTAATAACATTAAGATTTACCATGGAAACCCACTAGGGAAAACCAACAAGAAATTACCTTTATTTGGCTCTTTTATGCTTAGGAATTATTAACRTCCTCCTAATCTTCCTAGAAGAATTGCAACCTCTTCTTGTCCTCCACAATGGYGCTATTATCATAAAATTCAATACCATGATGCTATAGATTGTAGAATTTTGCAATGTTAAGCCACATCTAAAATTTTATACGTTGAGGAGAAAACCCTTGAGTATTTTTAGGCACTCCCATCGATTGATCCTTCATGTTAACCTGATATCATTCATCTTCCTAAACCTATGAAATAAGATATATCCTTAAAATTAATGGTCAATGAACATGCCGCACCATCTTTAAATATCCTTTTTACTCACAACTATCAAATAAAATATCAACTTTCCACTACCATTCTCAACAATGGAAGCCAAAATAACCTAATTTTCGATAATTTTTTCAACCATCTACAACTTCCCACTACTCCTCACCCCTCTCTCTATCATTTGGAATGCATGCAACAAGATGACCCTCATCTGCTATTTAATAAATGTTGTGTAGTCACCTTTTCCATAGGCTCTTTCCATGGCACAATGGAATGTGACATCCCTCCCCTTGATTGTTTTTAATTACTTCTAGGCATCACATAATGGTAGCAATGAAACACCATTTACAATCCATGTTGCAATACCTATCGCCTCTTCAAAAATGGAAAAACCCATGAGCTAACTTTTGTTTCCATACCTCTTCCCCACCCTACCACAACCTATCAAGTAAGCTTCCATAAATTTCCATCTCTCACAATTTTACCTCATTGTCATCCACACACCACATTCAATTGCTCTTTTCCAAACCTCCCAACTAGTTCAAAGTTATATTCATCCTTCCACCCCAATTCATTTTCATGACTCCCATATTATCCCCATGCCCAGGATTTCCTTTTTCTCTCTATCTCCCTTCTTCAACATCTAAAACTACGAGATCTACAGTGGTTACACTAGATTCTCCACTACACACTTCTCTTGTACTAGATAATGGGATTCACTAGTACCAACACCCATCTACTACAATTTTTCATCTAGTAATTAATCCAAGCATTGTTACTCATCAGGTACAAGTTTTCTCTCTTTACAAACTATCTCTTCTAGGCATTCAACACTCCAAGAATATTGACAACGACACTACTACTATTTATACATCAATAACACTACCTCAACATTCCCTTATTTCTCAGGCATCTCTTATCCCACATATAGCTCCTACATTATATCCCATGTACATTTTGAGGGCATGCATTGGTTCCTTAGCACAACATAACCAGGATCCCCTTCACACTCTTTTAACATTACCTCGACATTGACCACTATAGCTCTAACGAACACTACTTCACAACCCCAATCTACTATTAACCCTTATCATCATAGTCTAGGTACTCTACATAGTCCAACATGAGCTAAACATTTCTTATTGCACATGGCTTCTACTTAGACTGATAGTAAAACTATTCCTACAAGTATACATTGTGTTCTATGGGAGGCATGACCTAGTATTCCCATCAAGAAATATGTTGTATTCCTTACCATCACTTGTCCCAATGATGAGGCTTCATTCCTTCCCACATGGAATGTTGCGTTTTGTACCTTGGGAGGTGTTCCCCATGTGTTTTCCCCCCTTAGCACATGTGGGAAGGTTTATGGCACTTTGTCCTAGTACTTTATGTCTATTTGTACTTTGACTTTGGATAAAGTACATTATGTCACTTTTGGAAAAAGTGAACATTAAATTACCTTTTTGGTGATTTTGAGGAGACATGAGTAGACTTAGGGAACTTAACCCAAAAGTGGGTTTTGGATTAGATTTATGGGGAGTGATCTCATCCATTGATTTGGGATGATCTCATCCATCAAATCTTAGGTTACCCTATTCTTGCCTAAAGAGGGGCAAAAGAGCCAAGGAGGGGCGCATTGTTCAAGGAGGCTTTTGCTTGTGTGAGGAGGAGATTTTGAGCTATGAGCATGAGGTTTGTTGCATGAGGATAGTAGGAGGAGGCCGCTAGATTTTCTTGAGAGCATCTTGGAGCAGCATTCACCTATATTTTATTGGAGGGATTCTTCAGCAGAGGAGGGCGCATGGCTTTGGCAGGTTGTTTGTCACCTGGAGGGATTTCTAGCCATCAGATTTCCTTGATGTCAGTTGCAGAGTGAGGACAGCAGGAGGAGGATCATTCCTGTGGAGGGGTTTTCCATTCTGTCATCTCAGTTGGATTCTGGAGCAGATCTGGTAGTTTCAGAGGGGGCACACCATCCTGTTGTGCTTCTGGCAGTTTGAGCTTGGATATCTTCTTCATTCTGGAGTGGCTATTGTACCAAGTTCTTATTGTATTTTGTTTACTGTAAAAGATATTATCTCTATCTCATATATACATTATATCTCAAAATTGGTTTTCCCCGGGGGGGTTTTATCCAGGGTCATATGACCAAAAATACCTGTGTCTACACATGCATTTTAGTGGCTGTTTATTAGCTCTTAGATCTATCCATATTTCAGCAGAAAAGATAGATTAGGTGTGTTGTTATTATTTGGTAAGCATGTATGTATTTTTCCTAACATAAAACTACTTGCAAGAGCACCCAAATAGAGATAACAACCATAACACATCAACAAAACAAAAACTACAGTTGGCTGTTATAAAACAGCAGAAATTAAAACTTATGACAGAAGAAAACTTAGAGTCTTAGCTTGGTCAAAGACAGACCAAGAAGACAGCTGATAGGACCTGGAAAATTCACATGGTATCAGAGCTTCGTTTGCTGATTTTCGGGACAGTTTGGACAGCGATTTGTGTGGCTGCCATATACATTCATTAGGCAGATTTTGAGGAAATTCATTGACTCCTTCAGTGGCTGACACTTGGCAGAATTTTGCAGTGAGTTTTTAGGCAGTTTGAGACACGTGGAGATCAGTCTCTTTTCACACCTACGCAGTAGGAGTGAGGCTGATTTCGTTGACCTCTTTTCACACCCATTTGATAGGGAGTGAGGTCAGTTCACATTGTCTCTTTTCACACCTGTGTTGACAGGAGTGAGACAGTGTGTTCCTTGGCAGAGCAGCATCAGTTGGAGTTTGCAGATTGGTAGTGATGTCAGCATCTCAGATGCGAGTTGAGGATAGGCTAGCTGGGGCTAGAAACTGGTCTTCTTGGAATGCCAGAATGGTCTTCGTCTTGGAGGACCTTGAGCTATGGGATATATTCGAGGCAGTTGTTCCTACGATTCCTGTGACTGCTCCCGTCTTGGTGGTAGAATACAAGAAGAGGAACAACAAGGCGAAGAGGACCATTTCTGATGGAGTCCGGGATCACATCATACCCCATGTGATGGGGAAGGCCCATGCATATTAGATGTGGGCAGCGTTGACCAGCCTATATGAGAGCTCGAATGAGAACCGGAAGATGGTTCTTCANTTTGGTGAGGCAAGCTTTGCATAGCTTCACCAAACCATGGGGTCCATTCATTCAGGGAATTGTTGCCAGGGAGCGTTTACCCACATGGGAGAGGATGTGGGATGACTTTGCTCAGGAGGAGATCAGATTAGCATCAGAGTCTTCTGGACAGAGGCAGCAGCAGAGTGGTCAGGGTGGAGAGGATCTTGCTCTTTGGGAAAAGGGAAAGAAGAAGGCCGGCCGTGGTGGTCGGCAAGGTCCCAAGACTGGGGGCCAGCACCAGAGGAGTGGAGGAGGAGTAGAGAGTGGCAGTGGTCAGAGCACTGGTCATGCCAGTGGTCAGGGCAGAGATATGAGCAAAGTGAAGTGCTTTGTTTGTAAGAAGTTCAGGCACTATGCGGGACAGTGTCTGAACAGGAAGAAGAACAAGGGTGGTACAACGTCTACAACAGAGGAGGTATACTTTCAGACTCAGTTTCAGAGGGAGTGTGCCTTTCATGTTTGCTGCAGTTTGGTTGAGTATTAACCAGACATCTGGTATATTGATAGCGGGGCTTCGAGCCACATGACTGGGATTCGAGAGAATTTCTTGGACCTCAGAGATCCTGAGGTCAGGATAGATATCTCTTTGGGAGATGACAGGATTGTCACAGTTGCTGGGATTGGCATAGTTTCTTTTAGGAGAGAGGACTTGCCACCTATATCGTTTACTGATGTTCTCTTCATCCCGGGGATGAAGAAGAACTTGATTTCAGTTTCCACCCTCTAGGACAAAGGCTTTGAGGTTTATTTATTGTCTCCGAGGTACTGATCTATCCTTGAGGGGATTCTATGGACTCAGCGCACAAGATTGGAGTGAGAGACGGGGAACTATACAGATTACTTTTCCGACCACTACTTGCATTGGTGGCCAGTAGTGACAGCAGCAAACAGTTGTGTGAGTTGTGGCATCGTAGGATGGAACACCTACATCATGGGGCTCTTGGAGGACTGAGAGAGATTGTGACCGGAGTGCCACAGATCAATATTGA
>JASDQU010411921.1:0-10450 GCA_032191745.1 Picea mariana | reverse complement strand
GTAGTGTTTCATCTCCTCATCTTTTGTCTTCCTTCATGAAGGTGGAGCG
Organism: Picea mariana; assembly: GCA_032191745.1. Lineage (NCBI taxonomy): Eukaryota > Viridiplantae > Streptophyta > Pinopsida > Pinales > Pinaceae > Picea > Picea mariana. Next base: position 10,401 of record JASDQU010411921.1, on the reverse strand, counting down.
CCTTCCTTTTTCTGCTCTTCTGGCTCCACAAATAGAACAGGTTGACATCTGTCATTATTTAGCACCAGAAGCCTGCCCCTTCACTTGCTCAATGCAATTGACAAACCTTTCAACCAACTGGGCTATCGACCTGGAAGGCTCTGCCTAGTTGCTTGCCTCAAAGGTGTAACAACTCTTCTCCAACTGTGGCAATCTTTTCCCCACTTGTCGGTCTTCCGTGATGATGGACCATAATTGTAAACTTGGTTGTACTAGCCATTTGTCCACTTGGACCCTATCAACCTGGCTTATCAAGGATATCTCAGCTTGTTCCTTTTCCATATTTTCTTTGATGTCCAGCAGGTGTTTAGCTATATTGATTTTTCCCAGTATCCCAACACTGCCTTCCTTATCAAGGTCTAACAAAATTTTATTTATCAAGGTGAACGTTTCTTCACAAGAGTTCCTCACCTCTTGAGCTCTACCCCTGCTTTCAGATATATTCTGCTCCCAAACCTTTAGTAATATATTCCTTCTAGTTTGTTCTGCAATGGATAATTTGCAACTACTGACCATCTCTACCTTTGACGTGGCTATAACAACATCCTGCAAAGCGACTCGAATCGCCCAACCTTCTCTTTATCTCAAATAAATATTTTCTAACACTTGATATATTGTCTGAAAGTGGTTATGAATGGTTCCCACTTTTATAATAAAGTTTTGTTGAGCTGTTAATACCTTTTGTCGAATTTCGGTAGCTTGGGATTTGAATATTTTTATGTCTAAATCTTGATTCTCGACAACATCCAACTTCGACTGTAATTGTATTATTTGCTTCTCCTACTGGCTAACCTGCGTTTGGCTTATTTGTGCCGCCTGGCACACCTTCTTAAACTTGGATATAAGTTTCTCTATCTCCTACAGATCAACTATTTTGTCTTGCTTGAGGCTTTTTCTCACCTCATCCCTGGCATTTGCTTCCGCCATAACCACCCTAGCTTCCAATTTACTGATTAAGAAGTTCTTTCATTTCAACTATGCCTTCAAGGTTCCAACAGAGTATTGGTTAGCTGTAGCATAAGCCCCCAGTGTTCCTGCTATCTTGTCAGTGAATTATTCCTCCCCTATGACATTTCCATCTGTCATGATTTTAAATTTTTTAGCCACTACGACCTCTCTTTGACATAATTCTTGTCTCATCATGACCTTCCATTTTTTATCAAAGAAAAATTCATTAGGAGGCAAATCCTCTACATAAATGGGCATCAGTTCTTCATTGAAAATCCATCCCACATCAATATTCCTCTTTCTGAGCTGTAAGGGTGTGATAAAAGTAATCAGATTGTCGATTTCCTTGGATGATTGTTTAGGGGTAGTGTATGTGACCGGATCTTTTGATGTGATTGGTGAGGTGTCGCCTGCCTTTTGCGAGGTTGTCTCAGCTTGACTTAGTACCCGCTTTCCTAGAGCAACTTCCTTTGGTTTTTTCTCTCCTCGATCGAGGATTTCAGTGTCCTGTTCCGAGGTATCCTTTTTTTCTATCTCTTCTTGATTTTTCTCCTTGCCAGGACTTGAGTTGTTTGAGCCTTTGGCTTCTATCTACTATATGTCTGGAAGCTTTGGGGGTTTTCCCTGGAAAATTAGGGGGAGGCAACTCTTCTGATGCTCCTTGAATTTGAGGAAATCAGCCATATCTCCAGTTGATAAGGCCCAAATCCGGCTCAAGAATTCAAAGTAGGACCTCACACCTTGGAAGATTTCACCATGGGGTGAATCCTCGAGTTCGTATCTCTTCAAGCCACAATTTGCCAAGTGATTACTCACAACCTTATTTGGGTCCTTCTTTTTGAACTCAATGTTCACCAACTTCATTTCCTCCAAGATCGTGGCCTCAGCTTTGGCATGGCCAAAATCTAATAAAGAGTACAACCCAATGTGAATGGAGAAGGGTGGCCATACCTTATTTGATAGTCCTTTAAGATCCTTGCTTATTCCACCAAGCATAACTTTCTTGGTGATCTCGTGGCATATTAACTTATCTGGCATAAATAACGGCAAAACATCGGGGAGAATGAAGGTGCTGAAAACCCTGATGTATGAATACTCTGCTTCTATATATCAATCTTCTACATTACTCAGGTTGGTCGTGATGTTATCTGAAATCCGAGGAGGCGGATGGTCGAATATAGCAACATGCATTGGTACCATTACCCAGTTAAAAATATCATAGATGAGATCTTTGGCATTATCATCCCAAAGCTTCAAGTGGTAGACATGGATAGGTTGAGAATCAGATGGAGTTCAGCTCCATCTCATCAATGGGAAAGGTGTCATGAAGAAACTAGCATCCATGATGTAGGAAGACATAAAGAATGAAGATATTTTCCTGCTGGCTTTCTACGCTCGATATTCAATAATTCAACTGGTGAGACTATCCGACATTAGTTTGGCCCAGTCAAAAGAAAAACCTCCAGAGACTGTATAAATGAGCGGAACCCATGGGAGGAAAAAGTGAGTTGTGTCCTCCTTCCCATACAGTCTACAGGCCATCATCGTTACATACTTGAATAGTGGCTCTAAAGAGGAGATTGAATAAATTCCATTAGTATTAGCCCTGAATTTCATGGGGTGTGAAACCCAGTCTTTGATCAGATCAGATAATTTTTTCCCGAACTGCTTGCAATCTTTCTTTTTGAACTCCTCTAGGAATTCAGTATTGTAAATACAATTTGGAGTGGGTGACAATTTATACATTTCCTATAGGTGCTCTGGTCTAAAAGACCCGATTGCTTCCCTCTGTTCATTGAAAATCGTTCTAGTTAGGAGGTCTACATGGTCCAGTGCCCATCTGACCATATCATAATAGGGCAGAAGTCATGGCCTTGCTGCTATTTTGTGCATCTCCGGTTGAGAAACGATTTTGTATTTGGTGGACATGTCATCGTTCTCCTCATCGCAGGAATCATCCGAGCAATTTATCACCTCGGGCTGCAAAACATTGGAAATATGCATCCATATTTTAATAGTATTGATACTTCGAGGCGAAGTATCATAAAAAATATTTGAACCTTGGCCTGAGCTCTCGACGAACTCCTTGGGTGATTTTCGTGGAGCCATGGAGTATAACCTTGCAATTAGATCCCCTGTCACAAAAGATTGAAAACATAGACATAAGTTATCCTGGTGAAATAGCTCTGCGCACAATAGAAAGGAAAGTTGAGATAATGAAAGAAAACCCTCTTCTTAAACACTTAAGTTCGTGCTAGTCCTTGTCAACAGAATGGTTAAATAATTTAATGGAAATATTTTAGCAAATAAGTGGTATCTTACTCTCAATCACTTCAATGAAATTCAAATAAATGCCATAAATATTTGATGACTCGTAACTTGGGAAAAGAGCAGAAACATTAAAAGATTCATCTGTAGATTGTACAGTTAAAATCTACTCAAGGCATTAATTAATCTATCTTATCTCCTTTAGCTTCATTCTTTTAGTTCTTTATCCCCTTTTCGGTGCTCATTGTATCGGACAATTTCACTTCTATCCTTTGAGACCCAAAAGCCCGAAGTCGCGATGGTGCGAAATTATTTATAATTTTTTATTTAACTTAAGATTTTAATTAACCCATCTTAATTAATGAATATCGCGACTTCGGGGATCGGATTTACAAAGGTGTTGCATTTTAAGGCAAGAATCGTCGAGTTGCGAAATCACGATAGAGACTAATTATGGTTTAAAAGATTACTCTTGATATTTACCTGAGTGACTTGAAAATATTTCGCAACTTCGCATCTCGTAGGTTCAAAAAGTGTTCGACGAGTAACTCCCGAAACGCAAGAGCACAAGGTTATGAAATCAAACAATCTTTACTTAGAGTATCGATAACAGTGGTTAGAACTAAACCCTATCGCTACTTCACACATCGGGATACCAGGGCTTGGTAGGTACATTGTGAAATACGTGAGATCCTGAAATCCGGCTTTTTGAGATTAATTATAACCTCTTACTTATTTAGAAAGAAGGGCGGCTCCAACCTATGAACTAAGAGTATAAAAATAAAATAATACATTCCAACACCTGCCATGACTTTGTGTTGAAGCCTCATCTTTCTTCTTCATCTTTTTTTCTTCCCTATACCCTAGGGAATCACTATGAGCATGGTTTGTTGTCTTTCGGGCTCTCTTAAACTTTGAAAGAAACATCTAACAAGAGCTTATTTATTCTTTTCGATCTCATCTAGATTACTTAAGAAAAGAATTCCCCCTGGAATCTTCTTTAATCCCTTTTCAGACTCTCTAAATTTGAAAACATTTCCGAGCGATCTTGTTGCCATTAATGCTCATCAAAATCAAATTTGAAGGCACATCTATCTAGGGGTAGTTTACCCCTTTTTTGTTTTGGATGGTTAATTTACGAATAAAGGTATGCCCTAGGAGATTCAATTCGCTAGGAGAGTATTCTCAGGCATAAGTTTAACCTTTTTATGGGCTTAAGGGACTAAATTTTTTAGAAAGGGCCATTCTCCTTGGTTTTTGTTTATCTCTTTTTTAGGCCTTGGAGATGATATACGAAAAAGGAACCCCCTCAAAGTCCATAGTTAAGCTCTTTCTAGACTCCCTAAATATTAAAATATCATCGAGTGACCTTGCTCCTTTCACACTCATTAATTGGTCTCAAAGGAATACCTATTTGCATAAGTTTAACCCTTTTTTCGGAAAATAGATTATCTAGGAAAAAAGTACATCTTGGGAGACATGTCTCACTGAGAGAGTTCTCCCAAGTTATATTTTATACTTTTTCAAGCTAACGAGACTAAATTTAGAAAAAGGTTGCCAGTCCATAGTTAAGCTCTTTTCAGAATCCTTAAAATTGAAAAGATAGTCGAGCGTTCTTGTCTCAATCACACTCATTAAAATGGTATTGAAGGCACATCCTTTCTGTATACGTTTAACCCTTTTTCGAATCGACTGGACAAATCACAAGAAAGGAACACTCTGGAGTCTTCTTTTAGTGTTTTTTAGACTCTCTAAATGTGAAAAACCACCGAGCTTACCTTCTTTGGGATCATAAAACTTCACATGGAAGGAGTCTTTGTGTGTCATACTTAACCACATCGCATGTCTCATCCTTGCGTCTTTGGCCTAATGCCAGATTCATGTTGCTATTAACTGAACCTTCAAAATCATTCCTTATATGCAATCCTTGTAGCACTCTTTGCCCTTGTGATCTAACACCTTAACCCCTGGAGGATATTTCCTGAGTTTTCTTATCCTGCACATGTCTCCTTACATTGAGCATCAGTATGTTCCATGCACTTGGAACTAGTTTTCTTTCTCGCAACACTCGTTCTTCCCTTGCAACATAGAATTCTTTTATTCTTTTTCAAGCTCGTTAAAATTTTGAAAAAGACAAAAAAAATAAATATTTCAAAAAGAGGGGACGAGATATACATTCTTTTTTTCGGCAACAAGATAGTCTCCCTTGGACAAGGCACATCCTTGCATTTGTTCGACAAGAATTGGGATCTAGTATGGCCTTAGGAAGGTGTTCTCCTTACATGGAGCTATGTTCTCCTCCGGTTGGTTACTCTTCCAAACATGTGGAGAGTTTGTGGTGCCTCATGTATCACATAATTATGTCAATATTACGTTGGCCGAGTCTCATCATTTTGTCATGCTTTTGTCCAAGGGAAGTTTTATCCAACCTGATTCGTCCATCTTGCAGTTTGTCTCTTGAATTTTAAGAGTCGGTCATCCCGAAAGTCCAGTCAAGTTCGGATTGAAAATCAATGAAGGTTTTTGCCTGATGATCGAGATTCTATAGTCTTTCACCAATGGAATGTCGAAGACCTTAGGGTAGTGAGTATTAAAATTTTATTGTACTCCTACCTGAGATTTTGACGATCTTTAAGTTGTTGCTCGAGAAATGAAGTCCTCATCTCCAGCCACATACACTAATTCTTTTTGCAAATGCATATGATATTGTACTTTTATATCCTCAAATGATCTTGATATGTAGATCCGTTGTGTATTGTTCACAACTCCACTTTATATGGACATTTATATTTTGTCTAGTAGTCATATGTGACATGGATCTACAGTGTACTTGATTGGTAGCCATGCTTATCTTATCTCGAGCATGGGTATGTCTGCCTTGGAGAGATTATTATTATTTTTGTAGCTGGCACGCTCATGAACACTTGTCTTAGGCTCACTTGGCTATGTGCCTTCCCACTGTGTAAAGATATTGTAATGTATTTTGGCTATCAGTTTCTCTTTTCACCGCACACATTATGGGGCATATGTTATAGTCCAAGAATGCCTTACTTATGCATACAAGACATCGGCCTTTCCACTTACATACTTTGCCAAAATACTATTGAGGCTTCCTCTTAAAAAATCACTTTTTGGATAGTGTACACATCCCGCTGCACTAGTATCATGCATACAAATGCACGCTGTGTGCTATTCAGCCCACATACATACGCGATTTGCATGCTAGTTAACCTACGTTTAACTCTAAAAGTTGCAAAAAATATATAATTGCAAGGAATTTGACAGAGTTTATGGGATATAGAGGGTTTCCTAACCATTTTACCCTTTGTATCATGTCCCCAAACCAAATAACCATCTTTTTCTCATATAAAAGAGGTCTTGGGGTGTCATTTAGAAAGACAAACAAGAGAATAAGAAAACTTTGCCAAAATCCCTTCCCCTTCTTAGCCCAATTTTTGCATCCTATTCTGAGTTTTGGTCTCATCCTTCCCCTCCAACACTTTCTCCTTATACAACCCTTTCTCCTTTCCCAAGTGATACGTTGGTTGTGAGAAGCTAGCGTGGGATTGATTCTCTTTGAGCCACGATAGAGGATCCTGGACCTAGCTCGTGGAGCGATTGCTGACCAAGGTTGTAATCCTTTTGATCTTGATATTGAATAAAATAGTTCACTCTTGTCCCAAAATATTATGTCTATATGATTTTATGGATTTATGCATTTATGTCTATATCTAAACCTTGAAAATGATAAGTAGAGATTGCATGTGTTGTAGCATTTTTTTTCCTAAGCTTTTACAGGTAATCTTTGGGAGGAGACCAACAATCTAGGAGGCGAAAACAATCAGAAGAGGTATACGCCAACCACAATGACTAAAGGTGTACCCATTGACCCTCTTTCCTCTCTCTTGTCATTCAGTTTAGATAGTTTTGGGGTAGCTTAACGGTAGAACTATCTTTTAAGGGAAGTCAATGCTCTACTTGTACCTAGACCTAGTATAGGGGAATTTTCACCGTAGAAGAATTGGCGACGCCACTTGGGAGTCTCTCTAGGGACTTAGTGGAAGATCTTGATTAGATTTGATTTTCAGTTTCTTTCTAAGTTTTTTGAGTGTTTTGTGTTAGGTTGGGTCTCTGGTCACCTTCCATGTGCCTACCAACTTCCCTTCCTCGATTTATCTTTTCAAAAATTTTCTTTTTTTTTGAAAATCTAAAGAGGTGTACATTCCCTATTATCTATACAACACACTTACATACGTGGTATGCATTATATACAACCCGCTTACATATGTAAGTTGGTCATGCACAACACGCTTCTCTTCTATTTTGGATTTTTTTTTTTCAAAATATTTTCCTTTTCTTACAGGAAACATGTGGTTCCCAAGTCTTCCTGAGTTCCAAAATCTTTTTTTGTTTGGGGTTGAGATAGTTTGTAGGCTCAGATTGTTTATGAAATAAAAAAAATAATCCTCTTGTCTCTTTGTGTTTCCAAGCATTTTTGGCTTATTTTTAGCTTGTAGGCTTATTCATGGCCGAGGGGGGCATGAATCATGTATTCTGCAGTTTCTTTTAACATCTTTTGTTAGTTTTTCTTTGATTGGAAGAAAAATAAAAAACTAAACTATTTTTTTAGGTCTCTTTCTTTCTTTGCTTTTATTTTTTTTATGGCTGGCGGAATCAACAACTAGTTGGGCATGTACTCGCGTTACACGTGGTTGTGTTATCCAACTGCTAACACTACAACCTCGTGGTGTGGATACCGGCCCCACGCATGACACACTAGATTAGTCAAGAGGATTTGAACTCGAGACCTCTTTGGAACTTCATTTTCACGACACTTGCCAATTGAGCTGCTCCCCTGGGGGACTTTCTTTCTTTGCATTTGATTTACATTGTTATTTCAAAAAGAAAAATAAATTAGCATAGGATTGTTTTTTTCTTCTCATCTTGAAAGCATTTCAAAATAAAAATAATAAAGAAAATCCTTTCATTTTCTCTTTTATTTCACTCGAAAGTTGCATTGTGCATTTTGCATGGAAAGAAGAAAACTTTGCATTTTTAGGTTTGAAAGATTGTTCATGATTTTTGCTTGAATCTCTTTTTCATTTGTAGAATTAGTGTAAAGTATTCTTTACCAGTGTTCTAATTAGTTTCTTTTTCACAAGAGTCTCAAACAACATAAGTTGCACTTCTTCTCCTTGAGTAAGAAAATCCCTTAAAACAAACACGCTAATCTAAAAGATATTAGTGACACTTTTTGTATGGTTCACCAATAGCTTAGGCTATGGCCTTGGATTAGGTGTGGAGAGGTAAACTTTCCAAGGACAACCAAAACTTAACTTAGGTGTCTGTGCTAGGGTGTGAAAAATCCATCTTTTAATTACTTAATTTGGGAAGCTCCTCCAACACAGGAGTCAAACACGAGGCCATGTGGATGACGGTGATGAAGATATCCACTCCTGATCCCAAATAAGCATTTGGGAGAGTGTATATTGCGGGTGAATCATGTAGTGTTATTGACCTGACTTGTGTCAGACCTCTGAGACACTTGGATCTGTCCAAAGTACTCTAAGAGTGATTATGGCGTTGTTGTGTTTCATGCCTCAGGAGGATCTTTAGGCTTATTTACCCTTCCCATACACTCACCTGGATGTCGAATGTACCCTATGGTTGTTGATTACAAGTTGGTGGCCTAGTTTCCATTATATAGGTTGACACCTAGGTGAATGTGAGGGGTGTATCGTGGTACTTGAGGCAGACTCTATACTCTTTGGGTGACACCTGAATGGACTGTCCATTGGAGGTCTGGGTAATTATTTATCCTGGCAATTCGTTTGCCTTTGTGAATGCTTTGGATGATCAAGACTTCATCTCCCTGGTTCGAAAGAATTTGGAAGGTTATTTTGTTTGGTTTTTATATATTAGGATTTCCTTTTTAGTGGTGTTCTCTTTGCTCCCTAGTTTTCCATAGAAAGTTAGTTAGTCATTTCTTTGGGTCTCTGACCTAAGGTGGTAGACCACCCACTCCGTAGGTCATGAGGATTTTTCCAGACTTTGTTATTGGGTAAATTAGTGAATGCAGACATAGACTAATCCCCCTAGATCCACCTGGATCTAGAACAAAACACAACAAGACATGGTGCTTTCCCTAGGCTCTAATCATCGAATTTACTACCGAACAAAAGACGAGATACATACCTTTAAGTGTCAATTCCTTATGTCTTTGTTGTTCCTATTTCACTTCGGTGCTCTTGTGATATTGATCCTACAGTGAGACACAAACCAACCAAAGTGAAAGAAGATAGAGTGTATTCAATGACAACCTATGCATATGATCAAGGAATTGTGCAATAAAATAAAGATAATTCTATGGGAAAGAAGCATGACACTGTATTATATTAAATAATAGGAAGAGAGATTACAACCAGATGCCTTGATGTCGTAAGGTTCCTTCCAACATTTCCTTGCTTCCCACACACTTCTTACTCCAATGGATTCTGAGACTATAGATCTGACATCTATCTTGAAAAAGCAAAGCTCAAAGCCACTCTAACCAAGATAATAATTCCAAGCCAAATTCAACTAATATTAAAGGCTCAAGAAATTTCCAACCCAAACAAGCTAACTTTCTCCATGAGAGCTCCTCTCCTTTTATAAGTTGAAGAGGATAAGGTGAGGAGGTTAGGATGATCCCACTAAATCATGAAAGCGAGTAAGATCCAAATCATTCGGAGGCCACCTTGCCATAGAATCTTCTCCTTCTAGAAGAATCGAGAAAATGCTCATTTTTCCATGTACGAAGGCCGCCATGACCTAGCTATAGTGCAGCCTGCAAAAACTCCGCACCCTAGATCTAGTGCAGTGTACAGAAATCAGGCATTTCTGCACCCCATCTATTTTGGAGCTCACGAAAATTCTCCAAAATAGGGTTTTACAAAGGAAAACACAACTTCTTCTCTCAAGGAAAGTTCTTCTCCCTTCTTTCTTCAGGAATTCAGGCCACTGACCTCTCTGAAGGCAACAGATAGGTTTACATCATTAACAATCATGAGGGTGAGAAAAATAATGTGTAACTGTCTTCCACTTAGAAACATTGGGCCTCCTCCTTATAGGCATATATTTTTATAAAACAGGGGGAAAAAGCCCAGT